>APFE031167170.1:179956-198299 GCA_000404065.3 Pinus taeda | reverse complement strand
AATTGAAAAAAATAAATAAATAAATAAATAGGAAAAAAAATTATTCAATCAAAATTATAAAAAGACCTATTTGTTTTTAAGAATTTCTAAACTGTTTTTATAATTTCAAGACAGATTTTTGAAAATTTTGTAATTTTTTTAACTTGTATTTAAACAACGGATCACCACAATTTAACCATCAAATTCCAAGCCTAACAAGCCTAACCAGAGTATATAACATGCTCCATTTCTTTATAATTATGGTCGCCATCACCCTTCATAATTGCCACCCATATCCTTCTAACATGTTGAACATTTATTATTCCAAACGTATAAAGAAACCATAATAATAGTTATAACACATCATTTGAAAAATTTGAATGTCACCCATTATAATAAAAAAGTCATTATGATATGTGCATTTTTAGCATTTTCTATATGTGTAACTATAATTATGGTACAAGGATACTACATCATTTAAAAAAATATAAATGCTCTCCAATAATTATTCGCTTTCCAAGAAGGCATATTGGATAATGAAATGTAATTATTCGTTTTCCAAGAACGTTGATTGGATAATGAAATGCAGCTGGATAATGAAATGTAGAAATTTAATGTGTATTTTCATAATTTATGTTTATTTATATGTGATTATTTATTGAGTTTAAGAAGTTTATTTTATAACTCAGTGTGATGCGTAATGATATTTGTCATCAAAATTGAATTGAATTTTTAATTGTCCATTATAATAAAAATTATGAAAAATCTAAAAAAATTATTATAATTATAAAAAACTTTGAAAACCATAATCACTATGTAATATGCATATATTCACCACATTAATTGAAAAACACCATGTACAATATATTTTGTATAAATTGGTTATAAAATTAGAACATAAGAGGTGATTATGAAATTAAAATGTCTTCCTTTATTCCATTTATTTCATAATTTTAATTTAATTATTTTTTACAAAAATTAAAGCATATGTATTTTAAAAACATAATTGATGGAAGAATTTGTTTGGTAATTTAAAATTTTTTATTAATTAAATTATGGAATGTTATTATTTAAATTTATGTTGAAATTTTGAATATAATTATATGTTAATTAGATGTTTTCAAAATTTTTATGTTAGAATTGGTTAATATAATTTTAAATAAGAGTATAATTTTTGTTATTTTAAAATATATAATTGAATATAAATTTTTGAAAATTTATAAAACAATTTTTTTATATATTACATCACTCCAAAATTACCATTCTAAAAATTTATACCAAAACTATACTAAAATTAATTTAAAAAATTTAAAACTTAAAAACATCTAATTTATATCAAACATTAAAAAATAATCATTAATCATTTTGCTATAAATAAAATAAAAATAAACTATTTTCCTTTATTTATTTTTAAATAATAATAATCATTATATGTTTCCATTTTCATGTTATAAAAATAAACTAATAATAATAAAAAATATATCCCAAAAAAAAAGTTCAGTTACCACATGTCCATTTACGTCTTTATCCTCAACCTTATCACTTAAGCCTAACTAAAAAATCGACATCACTAAGACATGACATTTTATATTCGTTGTATGCTTTGCACACTAATTTCTTCCTTGATTAGATGTTGCATTAAAAAATCAATTAGATAATGAACGAAAAGTTTATTTAAACATGAATATTTATAATGGTATTTTAAGTTTATTTAAACATGAATATTTATAATGGTATTTTAGGTTCACATGCTCATGTTAGGTAAGGATTTGAACCTAGTGTATTTAAATTTATGTAATTTTGAAATTTTAATTTTTGTTTGGTTTATATAAAAATTATTTTTTGTGATATTAAAAGTGTTAAAGATGAAAATTATGTTCTTTTTTATATCTGTTTTCATTTCTAAAAAAATTTCCACAGTATCAACTTTCTTGACATGTAAAGTCAGCAAAACTATAATGATCTAAGAATGTTTCTTTCTCTTCTTTTTTATCATAGAAATAAAGTATTAAAGTGTCTCAATTAATCTCTTACTTTCTTAAGGTTTGATAGACCATATTGGTCTTAATGGACCACCACCACCACCACCACCACCATCATCATCATCAAGATGATATTGTTAACTTTTCATATAAATACTTTGATTCCCCTATATTTTATCTCATATTACTCTTGAATGGGCTTCATATGTTATGGAAATTTTCAATATTTTTTTACGTTTTAAATTTATTCGTAATAATCATATTAATATTTCATTGGTGTATTAACAAATTTATGGTAGTTGACGTGGTTACTAGCTAAACCGTGGCAATGGTAGTGGTAATTCACTGAGAACATGGTTGAGAATCTAGAGATAATAATTGAATTGGAACTTTGTTGATATTATATGTGGTTCTATTGATACTTCACAGCTGATCCATTCTAATAACAAAAATTAGGGGTGTAGTCTTTGTTAATTATGTAGAAATTCGATAGAAATTGCAACTGTTCAAGATTTCGAACTGAAATAAGGAGACACAATTTCTACTCTACTAATCTGTGAAATGATAATCAGAATTTAGAACAACATGCATAGACATGCAATAAGAAAAACCACAAGTACAAATGATTTCTATGGGAACCCAACTGGGAAAAATCCCTCAAGACTCTTTGCATTAATCATTTGAATAGAGAAACTATTACAATTGCAAGCTCCGTCTTTGAGCAACACCTGCAAAGGTAAAATTGTTCTTGCTACTAAATGAGGACCTTTAGCTAACACTTAGCCACTTTATGCCTTCTTTGGCTTCCTATTTCCTTGCACAAAACTGACCTAATTTG
The DNA here is from genome assembly GCA_000404065.3 of Pinus taeda. Lineage (NCBI taxonomy): Eukaryota > Viridiplantae > Streptophyta > Pinopsida > Pinales > Pinaceae > Pinus > Pinus taeda. Next base: position 195,500 of record APFE031167170.1, on the reverse strand, counting down.
AACTCCTAAACAATAGGAAAGGTCCCTATTTCCTTGCACAATTCCCAAGGATTGATCAACTGCCTACATGTAATATTTTGTACACTCCACTAGTATATAGGAAAGGTCCCTATTTCCTTGTGCAATTACCAAGGATTGATCAACTGCCTGCATGCAAAATTTTGTACACTCCTCTAGTATACAAATAATTTTACATAAGCCATAATTCCTCCAGTCCATCTAAGAAATTCGAATTACATGCATGCATGAGCTATTTTGGGTTGATTGATAAGTTAACTAGCATATCTTTGAGTTAGACTATTGTCTCACTGCACAACTGAACTTCAACTTACTATATCAATAGTTAGAGGTCAATTAACTGAGTACAACTGAAAATAACTAAACTATATTGCTAAAATTTAGCAGTAAACACATGCATGACTGAACTCCAAGCCCATTAACTCAAATTTACTGAGCTAACTGAGTGACAAAAGCCATGTCACACTAGTTAACTGCATCCAAGTTGTTGTGCTAATGTGGAAATTTGATTTACTCAATTTGACTACGACTAAAGTCAAATTGAGCCTTTCCTGCTACACTTTCTAACAAATTACATCTTCTGGAATGCATTATCATAGTTTCATAAACATATATTTGTTCTTTCTTCTGATTTCAACAATTAAGGGAACAAATGCAATAATCTCATGTTTTTTTTTGTTGGAGATTGAAAAAGAAGTTTTGAGCTTATATACAATAGCCAAGCCGTACTATGGATTATGCTCAAACCTACCATGGTTTATGCAGTAGTTTAAGTTATATTATAGCTTTGTGATTTTTTCTCTCCATATGTTAGGCATCTTTAGTTTCTTGCATAGAGCACCTTCAATTTTACTTTGAATAGTTATTTGTCATGGTGGCTAGTGCTTCGTCTCTATCATGCCTAAAAATATCTTGCTTCATCCTCATGAGCATGGACATGAAGAGCTATAATAAATGTAAGTCAAGTATTTGTTAACCAAAAACATCATCCACTTCTTTTAACATCATCTTCTTAAATTCCATCTACTAAAGGTTCCTCCTCTTCTTCAATCAATTGCTCCTTGATTTGGCTAGAACATTAAATTATTTGTCATCTACCACTATGCTTTCATAGCCACAAAATTGTTGGAGGAATTAATTTGCAAGGTCATTTTACCAGTGGATCCCAATTTGGAGAATTAGGATTTGAAACTTTCTAGGGCCATTTTGAGGCACTAAACAAAGTTTTTTAGGGTCCAAAAACTCTCATTTGTGTTAGACCCCTCGGTGTTATTTTACACTCAGAGACATTTCCAAGGATGCAAGAAAGACATTAATCATAGTTTACATGAAAAATGTATGCCTCCAGGCAATTGACCTTTTGGTTTGATCACCATGGTTCAAGAGGATGTCATGTCATACTGCATTACTTGTGCAAAAGGGGCTAGTCATATGTAGGCTATGAAGAAGGATGTTGTAACTCTAGTTGAGAGTTGAAGGAGTCAAACTTGAACCCTAGTTGGCTATCGAACTATGTTAAAACCGAGCCACTAGGGGGGTAGGGGTTCCATCCTATGTTATTGTATTGTGTTCCATAGAGAGTAGAGTAACTTGGAGAAGTGAATTTGTTAAACACACATGGGCAGCAAGAGAATCTGAAGGATAAAACATGAGAATACGATTTTTATTAACAAATGATTTACATTTATAATTCATGTTGTGACCGTTGGGTTTCACATCCCAAGGTCTCTTAGACTTCTTTTGTCCATTCGGCTTCCACACTAACCCATTGAGGATTAGGTGTCCAACATTCCCCCCCCTTAATCCGAAGGGTTATGTATGAGTCCAAGAAGAGAGCTATAATACAAAATGTGCAAAAATGCATGGCAACACTAGGCTGAATGTGCTCTCTGAAATGTTGGTATAAAGGGCGGTGGTTTAAGGATGACCACCAACACTGGAACGCTTAGTGCAGTTCCCGGAACTCTTCCAACACTGGCAAGAAGCTGAAGTATTCTGCTAGAGGAAGTGCTCCTATTGTTTTCAAGAGGGAAACCTTCAACCATGAAAGGGAGGTCTCACCCCGCATAAAAGGGATAACTTCAACCTGAAAAGGGAAGTCTCAACCTGTAATGGTTTAAGGATGACCAACAACTCTGGCATGCTTAATGCAATTCCTGGAACTCTTCCAAAACTGGCGAGAAGATGAAGTTTTCTGCTAGTGGAATTGTTCTCAATTTTGTTCCTGGAATTCTTCCAAAACTGGCAAGAAGCTGAAGTCTTCTGCTAGAGGAAGTGTCCCAGATTACCAACTGAAGGCATGCTCACAGGCATCTTTGTCTCTGGCTACAACTCTGAAATTGGTGTGACAGGTTATGGCTCAAGATCACTTGATGTGACTTTGAAGCTTGTAGATGACCATCATTTCCCCCCTATCAGATACAAGGTGATATGATAGATAAAACTCAGCTGCAAGATTGTTCAATACTCTGGAACAAGTTCTGACATGGGTTTGGAATATCTTCTTGGTTGTTGATACCCATTGCCAAAAAGTGATCCATCCAAGATGAATCTTTGTTCTTGCAGGATGTTTATTTCTGAAGCATCTGTGTGAAGAATGACTGTTTTTATGACAGTGCTTACATGGATGAAGATCAAAACAGTGATCTTTCAAATGGCCAACTCGGTCACGGTGTTGGCATTTCACAATCTGTTGTTGTTGTTGTTGCTTTGGAAGAGGAGTAGAATCTGGAACAGCTGGATGTGAACTATCATGAATGAATCCAGCACTCTGAAACTGAATGGGCTTTGAGTAGTATGGAATATGAAAGGACAAGTCATTGTCATATCCAAGACCGGTTATGTGCTTGTTGTGGACAAGTTGTTCCCAAGGTCTGGTGATGGGCTTGGGAAGTGCAGACTGAGTTTCTGCATCTGCATATACAACTGTTGCTTTATTGGGTACTAAATCTGAATCAACTGTAACATTATTGACTTGCTTCTGCTGGGTTGCAGTCTCAATGTTCTGAACAGAAACATGTTCAAAATGACTCTTCTGTTTTAGTTCTTCTTGCTGTAGCTGAGTTTCAAGCTGCAAAAAATCAATTTTCTCTTGTGCATTTTGTAGATAGACTTGAATGTCTGTAAGAGAAACTTTGCTGACTTTTAATGTTTCATGATTAGTAGACAATATGAGAGTTTTGAGGAACTCTAATACTTCATTGATTCTAGCCATTTTTTTTTCTTCAATGTCAGATTTACACCTTAAAAACTGATCAAAACTACTACTTAGTGCAGAAAAGTAATACCCACTCACAGTACACATCAATATCCTTTATAAATGTGCAGCAAATGAATCAAGGAATCAATGCATATATATGTAGACAGAGACTATAATGAGTTTTAATACCACAACTGGGGTAACAACAACTGCAAAATTGCTTGGATCCTTCAAATACTCCTTCCCTTTTGAATCAGAAAACCCCTGCCGCTATTCTATATTTCACAGTTTCTTTCTATTGAGGACTTCATCAATGGTCCTTACATATATTTCGCAAATTTTACAATTAACTCTCGCAATTTCCTTAAAATAAAGTGAAGAGGTTTACTCAAGCTTGACCCACAATAGTTCCACTTCTTCTACAAGAAAGTAGTTCAGATCCCATATAATTTTCCAAGGGTTTCAGAGAGTAACTCAACAGTGAAAACGACGCTCTGTAAGTGTTGTTGAGCTACCAAACAGTGTGAGATTCCCGCTCGAGCTTTCAAGCTGCCATACCCCAATATTGTCCGTTTTCGAAACCATTGGTGCAAATATCATTAAAGGTTAAAGGAGGACTTTAATTTTACTTTAAAGCAAAAATTAAGGCCTGTAAATGCTGGTAACTTCATAGGAAGACGATCAGTGCATTGACCAGCCCATAGCTAGTCGGAAAGCGTATTTTACAGTTTGTGAAATTTCCAAAGCATTCATATATTTTCGACCGCACATTCAACGCCGGCAAGCACAATATTTTGGTAGAGGATGAAAAAAATATAATAGGAAAACACTCAAAGGTTGAACCACTGTTTGTATTTTGGTTTTCTGATGTCCCTAACAATATGGCCTATTTTCAACAATCTGGAGCTTGAAAAAGGGCAGTCTAGAGCTTGAAAAAAGGCTAAAGCAATGCTGCTCATAAATTAAAAACAATGACCACTAATGCTGAGGGACCGTGATCGTTTAAATCAGAAAATGCCTCTACAGTTCTGTTTCCCCTAATTTCCTCCGCGAAATGGATAATAATGACAGCAGTTCCGTGGAATGATACTGTGTCCGCGAAGCTCAGGATCAATGAATCCTTTTGTCTCATTGAAATCGAGTTTCAATCTCATAGAAAGCTCAAATAAATAAACAGCGTAAGCAGTTTCCACTGCAAATGTGGAGGTCTTCATATACTCAATCCGGCACATATACATGGTTCGAATCGTGAGCATTGCGATCAATCAAAGAACAAAAACACTAGCGCAATACTCGTTGCTTCAATGCTCAAAATACTGTACCATAGTTTAATTCTCGCCTTGCAAACTTGTAACAGAGGCTTTGTATATGTTATAAAACAGAGGAGGTGGTTTGGACCAGTGGTATGTGGAGGAGTATGTGTGGCGGAAGTTATCAGTGTGAATACCATAACAGAACGGCGTGAATACCATATTAAAACAATGTTAATACAATAGCGTTCAACTTATCGTCAGAAAATTCAACAGATAGCCAAGAAACTTCAACGCATAGCCATACCAGCGTAAATACCATGATTGCAATTCGTCCAGTTGATCTCAAGGGCATTCAACTCAGCGATTCAAAGGATTCTCTAGGCCAGCGCTAAAATTACCATGTCAGGACACCGCTTCTTTTATGAAACGTTTATGAACAGTCAGGACAGCTAGAGAGCATAGGTAACGCAAGGGTCAGGATTGTAAATATGGAATATGGCAGACAGAGGGCGCAGGTGACGCAGAAGAGAGTCTTAAAATAGCCAGAGTCAGGTGCAGCGTATACACTCCAGAGGCCAGGTAGGAGAGGCAGCAGATTTCTGGCAGACAATGAATTAATGGAGTGTTACAGGTAATGGGCAGAGCTAGCATGTCTACACACAGTCAAGATATGGCCATCATGTTTGCTCATCTTCAATGTCAATACAAGATTTTTTTAATTTCAATGACCTCTCTGAACTTCTTTCTTTGATTGATAATACTCAATTATGGCTAGGACCCTGAAGTCTTCAATGCAAATGTGGTGCTTGGCAATTTGAATCGTGATGATGGATGGAAGATTAGTAGGAACTACATCCTACCCTTTTCTTCTGGTTTTGCTTCTTCTTGATTCCTTTTCTTCTCCCCTTCATGTCAATTTCTTTTCCATTATCCTTGGTTTTTTTTTTTTTTTTTTTGTGCTTATTGTTTCTATTATTAATATCATATGGTTCTAGTGTTCTCCACTATTATTTAAATATTTAAATGATGGTATAAACATACAGTTTATACTCATTTATAATTATTTTATTCTATATCAATTCTCATAAACTTATTTTGTCTTTTCTCGGCTTATTAGTCTTTTTATTATTAGTATATACAAATATTTTATCAAAATGAAGAAAATGTCCTATATTGATAAGGGACAAGAGCAACTTCTTCACCTTTCTAAAGTTGAGCCCAGAAAGTTTTGGCGAAATATACTTGTTCGCAAAACTAAAGACAACCATTCAACCCCCTTAAAGAATTGTGATATGTATATTACGAAACTTTATGACTCCCCTATCACCATGGGTATTGCTTTAAACACTCCTATAAAGGAGTATATATTTTATTTGGAAGAAGTGGATTTTGGGATTAAGAAGCTCGTTAATGTGAAAGCTAGGGACATTAAAGGATACCAAGCTGAAATATTTAAAATGGGAAGGTCTATCATCATCCCTCATATCCACAATCTTCTCAATTTCGCAGTAAAGCACAACTTCCCTACGCTTTGGACGCAAAGCCTTATTGTGCCTATCTTTAAAAGCGAGGACAAAAATGTTCCCTCTAACTATAGGACCATTATGATTAGCCATATTTTATCCAAATTGTATGGGCTCATATTGGACAAAAATCCTCTCGCTTGAAAGCCATGATAAAAGAGCTAAAGGGCAAGCTAGTTTTGTGATACATCACTTGACTATTGATCATCTTGTCATGATTAGGATCGTTGATGAGGAGTGTTGCAATAGAAAATTCATATCTTCTATTGTTTTGTTGACTTTAGAAAAGCTTTTGATATTGTTCTTCAGGATAAGTTATGGAAGAGACATAAAGAGATAATGGTTCCCCCCAAGTTAAGAATTTTTCTAATTCAACTTTACGAGAATGTTGTTACCAAGCCTAAAACCAATGAGGGGTGGTCTAAAGATATTAAATGCAATATTGGGGCTAAGCAGGGGTGTCCCATATCACCCACCCTCTTTGGAATTTACATCGATAAGTTAGAAGAGTGTTTGGAAACTGCAGGTTGCAGTGGCCCCAAGCTCGCTAGTATGGTCATTACTCTTCTCCTTTATGATGGCGATATCGTTCTTCTAACTAGAAGCTAAGATGATCTCAACATGGAGCTTAAGACCCTCCTTGATTATTGCTTTAGGGTGGGTATGACGGTTAATATTGACAATACTAAATTTATGGTAGTTAAATACAAAAAAGATAAACCACGGTAATGCCATCTATGATAATAATTACTTGGACCAAGTTTCTTCCTTCAAATATTTAGGTATTATTATTCATCATCAGCTCAAATGGAATTATATCATTGAAAAAAGGATTATTGGAGGCTAGAAAGCTTATTATGATCTTGAAAACAATTGTAATTTGGTTGATCTGTGGATTTGGAGTAAAAAAGGGGTTCTTATTGGAATTTTGTCACCCCTGTAATTTTATATGGATGTGAGGTTTGCAGTTGCAGTATATCCAGAGAGTCGTGGAGGAAGATCGAGATGATTCAAAAGCAATTTATAACCTACAACCTCAAGATTAAAGGAAACATTCCCTATCATATCCGTCTGATCAAAGCGAGCCTTTCCCCCCTTGAAAGCATTGCTATGTTTAGGTACTTTATGTACAATAAGAAGTTGTCCAACATGGAAGCCAAGAGGTTTCCCAAAATTGCTTCCAACTCTAGCCAAAACCCTCACCTCCATCTCAAGTGTGGGTGGCATAAGGATGCGTAGTCTTGGCTGAACCATTGGGGGTAAAGGTGGAAATCATCTTAGGGAATAAGGGTAGTATTAAAAATACTATTACCTCCAAATTTAAGGATAAATTGTGGGATGATAAGGAGTTAGAGGGGAAAAGGAAGCTAAGGTATTATGAGGATGAAATCAACCCCACCCTTACTAACAATTATCTCTCTGTCTTGACCAATACTAAGAAGATAATGGGCATTGCAAAGATTAGAACTAATTCTCATGAGCTACATTATTAGTTAAACTTGGTGTTGGACTATCCCGAAAACATCTTGGGACGTAAGAACTTGCCACCATTGTGATACTAAGAGGGTTGAAGATGAAAAACACTTTCTCTTAAATTGCCCTCTTACTCACATCTGTTCTCATTTCCAAAACATTTTCCACACATCCAACCTTCTTGTCTTGTTAAGAAAACAAAACTATAGTAATCTTGGAGTGTTTCTTTCCCTTCTGTTTGATCATAGAAATAAAATACGAAAGTCACAATTAATCTCTTATTAAGGTCTGATAGACCGCTTTCCTTCCCTTCTTTTTGATCATAGAAATAAAAATATTAAAGAGTCGCAACTAATCCCTTAATCCCTTATTAAGGTACCGCTTTCTTTCCCTTCTTTTTGATCTTAGAAATAAAATTATTAAAGAATCGCAATTAATCCCTTATGAAAGTTTCATCATCATCATCATCATCATCATCATCATCACATCATCATCATCGATACAAAACAAAATAAAAAATGAACAAAAAAGATTATATAAAAAAAAATAAAATAAATAAAAATAAAATGAATCCCAAACAAAAATTAATTTATTATATATTTCTTAATATTGAAATGAAAGACTATATTTCTTATATAATCTTAAAATAATTAACCAATTTCAGTTTTATCTTATTTGTATTTTTATTATTATATTATAATTATGACTAGACAAAAATATTTCACGTGAATATTCCAAAAATGCAAAATCAAAATTCGTCCTCTCACATAACTTCCATTCTTAAAAAATAAAACCGTCAAACCTATTTTTATTTAAAATTTAACACACATATATATATATATATAACACGCTTAAAAACAAATAGGGAAATGTGATTAATGACTTGTGAGATTTTGAATAAGCATATATAATAATTTTAAAAATAATTACATCAAAGATTAAATAAAAATAGAAAACTAATAAATACCATCAAATTTTGAATAAGTATATATAATAATTAAAAAATAATTACATCAATATTAAATAAGTAGAAACATATAAATACCATCAAATTTAACTCATATGATGACTAGTCTATACGCCCATTAATACGTGGGGCTATATATGTCCACAACTAGATCTAGGCAAGGACATAATCTAGCGATGAGCATATACAGTGGTGGTGCGTATCACTGTTTGTGGCTTGTGGGGCCCAATGTCGATGTACTATTTTGAATCAAATTTAACTCATATGATGACCAGTCTATACGCCCATTAATAGTGGGCACTATATATGTCCACAACTAGATTTAGGCAAAGACATTACGCCTATTAATAGTGGGCACTGTATATGTCCACAACTAGATTTAGGCAAAGACATAATCTAGCAGTGAAGATATACATCGACAGCGCATTAATAGACATATAGACTGGTAAATAGATATAGTGCCTACAACTAGATTTAGGCAAAGACATAATCTAACGGTGAAGATATACATTGGCAGCGCATTATTAGACATATAGACTAGTAAATAGACATATAAACAGAAAAAATTGGAATTTCAAAACATAGTCACCCGTCAAATTTGAAGGTTTTCACACTTCCTAGCAGTGTCCACAATTTAAAAAAAAACCTTGACAATTTTGTAAAATTTCAAGCTTCACTCTGTGACTAACCATTTACATATCAAATTCCATCCCTCTAGACCCCTAAATATACCTCGGTGTTTGTGGCCCGTGGGGCCCAATGTCGATGTATGAATGATGATGGGAGTCTTGTTTCTACAACAGCGTACAAGCAACGTGCCCACTTAGTCTGCCCCTTTCTCAACATGTTGACATGCATTTTGTTTCATCATTTTATGGCTCTTTCACTACTTTTCACAATCCACGTCACTAATCATATTGGCTATAGTGGCGTCGTACCCTCACTACTTTTCACGATCCACGTCAGAAATTAATTGGGTGTGACCAATGGGCAGAGGCCGTCAACAAAATGTCCACGTGAAGGCATCCCTGTCTTTTCCAATAAAAGTTTTGCTATTCCTTATACCTATTTTAAGCGTTTTATAATTATTTTGTAGGATTAGCATTGAAGCCTTGGTTATATTGTGTAGATTTTTTAATTGTAGATATTATTATTATTTTTTTTCTAATTGTGGTATTAAATTTTATTACCTTTCTTTTTCAACCCAAGGTCATAGGCAGCGATTAAATTTGTTGGGTATTTACTGGTTTTTCAATTTCGCGATAAAATTTGTTAGGTATTCATCGGTTTTACAATTGCACTTATTTAATTGTTATTTACAGTCATTTTTAAAATTCACATAATTAATTTCTTAAAACATAATGTATATTTAAAATTAAACCTTATCCCATACCCATACGTAAAATATATATATATTATATTATATAATATACTATATACTTATATGGATTAGAAAGTTTATACTATAAATTAGAAAGTTAATATATTTTTAAGATTAAAAAACAATTAATATAAAATTTTGATTTTTTATAATAATAACAAAGAGTTTTGAATTTAATATAAGATAACAATTAGTTTTATAAGATAAGAAGTAATTTTAGTAATGGTTTTTCTATATTTAATAACAGAGAGGTTTTATTTTCCATAACGAATTATGCATTTAATTTTTTTCATCCCAATGTTTATCATCTTTTTCATCATTATTCGGTAAAGCCAAGTCATATTAGACTAGATGACCATTCAATTGAAATATACTTCATTTTTGTATATTAATTTAGTTAAGCACAACACACTAACTTGATGCTAAATATGTAAAAAAGAAAATTGTAAATTGTTGCTCTATATTACCAAAAATCAAGATTACATAGATTTGCAAGATTGTACTCTAAGGATTTTAATCCTCCTCAAGTCATTACTCCTAACACTAGCATGTTTGTTTTTCTTTATACAACAGTGGATACAAAATTTACAAAGCACTATATTACTCCTTAACTGACACAAACTACTATAGACTAAATGCATCATAAAATCAAAAGCCCTTATGATTGGGTGAAGCCAAAAGATAGAGAACATAGGACTGCAAATCCAACCAACAGGAACACTAATCATTATCTAAAGATGAAATCATCACTAGCACCCTTGCGCTCAAACCTAATGGATATGGCGGATCCCCACTATTATATTCACATGCAATATCCCCCTCCACAAGAGCCAGTCGGGAGTTAATCTTGTCAAGGCAAAAGTGTTGATTTCTTAGCATCCTTTTAATCTCTTGTGTGATGGAAAAGACGTTATATTGGTCCACTTGCTTGTCTTTTACAACAAGCGCCAACAAAGTCTTCATTTTCTAGTGCAAAGCCACATAATTCAAATGTTGCTTCTTCTTACCCCGTGTGTTCCAAGGGTCAGGAACCCAAGTCGACATATCCTCCATAATTAGAATGATATTGTCTCTCCACCCCTACTTGAGTCTACATCTTACATATTTCCTTCCTTGTTTTTGGTGGAACAACAACGAAGAGATTCACTCCTCTCCGCAACACAAACCATTGCCCCCTCCCCCCTGCCTACAACACATTCATTGTCTCTACCTAGAGAAATTACTATACTTTCCTCTTCCTGTAAAGAAAATAACTTAACAAAACACATCTTCCATAGAACTAGAACTCCAACCCACTAAACCACCCCCGAAGCTCAAGACACAGTCCTCAAACTCAATTGAAGCACCTATGTGTTGAACAAAAGTCACGAAAATCTCTGTGAAGGAGCCATTAACCGACACCATTGAACAAATGCACAGACACACCCCAACAATGAACCCTTGACACTTAAGACTCTTAGGTATCCATGAAAAGTACCCACAAGAGCTCTTCAACCCTCTCTTTAATTTCACATAACGACACACACCTTCAACGACACTAGCTATAGTCACTAGCCCATAAATTACCATTTCAAGGGAGCTACAAAACAACGAATAAGAATAGGTTGCTAAGCCACCCAAATCCCAACAAGAACACTGAGACAAAGCCTCCCAACTCATAAAAACAAGACCTATCACCTTAGACCCAACCGCAAGACTAAATTGAAAACAAGTTTCCATAAAAAGAAAATAATCAACTAATATTTCAAGCAGGGAGTTGCGAATGATGCCCACACTAGCCCACCGAACTCCAAGGTTCCAAGAAACTAGACACAAACTAAGACTCCAAGGAAACTTTGTTGCTACCCCCAACACCTCTTTGAGATGGAGAGTTCTAAATTCGCCGCCTCAATTACAAACCCAAGCCCAAACACAAAACACCCTTCATTATTAGTCAAAACATAATGCAAGCATAGGGAGGATGAGGACTTGCCATTGCCTCCACTTAAAACTCCACAAACGAATTTCGAAAACTTCATTTGGACAATGCCAATTGGTGTTTTGCATGTGATTACATGTAGGGGGTGTTGAAAAATGTAATTAGATTCGATCTTCATAATTATATTTGAGTCATAATAAAATGTACTTATGAAAAAAAATGAAAACAAATATTATTATTATTATTATTACTTATTAAAGCATGGGATTCATACTTGGCTCATCATGTTTTAGGTCAAAGTCCCCATTGAGGACTTCTAGGATTTATTCTAAGTCAATAGAGTCTTGTACATTTAAAGAGACCCTTCTTGGGCTTTTGAATCATGTAAAAATAATTATTTTTGAGTCAAAAATCAATTATGTCACCTCCACACCAAGTTTGCCTCAAGGAGGATAATTCGACCTCACCAGAAGCCTATCTATTGAAGAAGTTTGATTCATTTGGAGGACAATCACTCACACAAGCTCAATCTCCTAGAAGAAGACGTGAAAAAATGTGAATTTGCAGTGGAAGAAGGAGAATTACAGAATCAAAGGTTTTGGGTTACCTCTCTCTCTCAAACCTGCGATTTTCTGGGCTACGATATCAAGGTCGAAGTTCTGTTACAACATCAAGAACTTCTACTCAAAGATCAAGAAGTTATGTTACGATGTCAAGGTCAAAGTGCTACATCAAGGTAGAAGTGTTGCTTCAAGGTCGAAGAGCTAAGTGCTTCACGTTGAAGTTGTTGCATTAAGATCGAAGTAGGCTAGGTTGAACATACTACTGCATCAAAGTGTTGTTGATGCTACTGTTGCATCTAGGTCAAAGAAAATACTGGAAAGTTATCATTAAAAAAAAAAAAAAAAATCTAGCTAACTTGGTGTGGAGGAAGTATGTGTCTAATTCAAGAGTCTTGGATTATCTCAGGAAAACTATTGAAGAGTTGTTGAGTGGGTTTTCCCCAAGATTGGGGTTTTTCCTTGCCTGTCCACCTACATCTAGTGACCTTCATCTTCGTGCTATTGTTTTGGTAATTGCTTGATGAACTAAGATAAAATAAGAACATAAGAAAATTAATAAGAACACAAGAATCTCACAAGTAATTATCAAGTATAAGAAAATATTTTTGGCTTTCTGATTTTCTAACATGGTATCAAAGCTAAGGTGAAGAAGAAAGAAAAAGGCAAGTTGAAGATGTATTGAAAGAAGACTAAGTAATCTCAAGTAGTTGATCAATGAATCATAAAAGGAGACCTTAGAAGAGAAGAAGCTTAAAATAATGTCTAACTCAATAAAGGGAACAAATTAGAAGGAGCCTCAAATTACAAGTCATGGAAAAAGAGGATAGATTTAATCCTCGAAAAGAATAAAGTTTTGGATCTAGTCAAAGGAAAAGTAAAGAAACCTACATATGAATCAAATGAAGCAAAGAAATAAAAGTTTAGCGAAACAAAGAATTTAGCCATGAGCCTAATAATGGATGGAATGCATGTAGTCAAGAATGAGTCAAAATATCTTTAGTAATCAACAAGAAGAGTGAAGAAGAGAAAATCTCAAATGAGTATTCCGCTGATCACGAGACGAAAGGAACCTTCAAGAATTCCAAAGGGCCAATGCTTCAGCTGTCACAAGATGGGTCACTATAAAAGGGATTGTCCTGAGAATCCATGGAATAAAAGAAGGAACAAGGATCAAGCAAACTTTGTCGAAGAAGTTTCACCAAAGAAGAACAAGATGGAAGGCTCCGAAGTCAAAGACCTATTTGTTAGGGACTCCATCCATTTCGTATCCCTCAAGTTTAAATTAAGAAGGAGCCCTCACCACTTTCCAAAGATAAGTATCTTTCTCCTTGTATTATCTTTTATATTTGGTTTCCCTTACTTATCTAACTTTGTTTGTATTAAATAGTAATCACATTTCTATTCATATTTTCCTTGTTTAGGAAAGGCTTACTAAATACTCAAGGATTATGAAAGAAGGCCTCACAAGACAAAGCATTTGGAGTACAAGGTTTGTTAAGAAACAAAGGTATGCCTTAGACCATAAACTTTGTTCTCTTCATGATAAAGGTATATTCATTCTTTTTTTTAGTAATCTATTCTACATTATTAACATTGTTGTGTCTATCTCTCTTGAATCGTAAAGATTCTTGATTGGGTGATTCAACATTAGATAAATATACCCTCCTCACATATTTGATTATTCTTATGGAACCCTAAAGAGGTTCTCTGTAAAACCCTAACTTAAGGGCATGTCGATGACAATGTGTGAAACCATAGCCTACTTAGGGTTATTGATGAAGTCTAAAGAAAATGTTTGATTCTTTGATAATGTCATGTTTGGGGTTTTGGTATGGTTATGAAAACCCTAACTTGTTAGGGTTGAAAGGTGATATATGATATTTTTCCATCAATTATTTGTTTTTCCCTTCAGAGTGAAATAGTTATCTTGGCTTTCATATTCTTTGTATAATCATGCAACTCGAAGAAATTCTTCATCCCAAGTAGCCATGCTTCTACATCTTTTGTTTTCTTTAGCTGTCCATCAAAGGTAATAGGCCTGGCTTTCTTAAACTCATTTGGAAAGTATTTCTTCTCTCTCCTCTTATAAGGACGATGGCAGTGATGACCATGATGTCTCTCTGAACCATAACTAGAATAAAACCCATCACCACTACCTCTCATGTCAAGTGTATCCAACCATTTTCCACCTCTGATTGTGTCATCCTTGTATAACCTGTATCCTCCATGAGACCTTCTACCATATGCCCCATTAGTCCTTTTCTCCTACCCATGATTGATATATGGTTGTCCCTGTCTCTACAAATCTGATAAGCTATGAAGGATCACTACATTGACCTCTGCTTGCTTCTCCTGAGCTTTGGAAAATATTTCCTATGACTGAATTATCATGCCATTATCTTCTTTGCAACTTTTGATTTTTACCTTTAAACTTCTCAGTGTATCTGTTATATCAGGAGATTACTCATCTATTTGTTTCTCAACTGATCTATAAGGAGAGTCATGTGAACTATAATCAACCATCATGCTCTTCATCTCTGATCTTCTTCTTCCTACAAATATGTCATGTTAGATAAACCAAATATAAACATAATAAAACATACCTCATTGAAGTTCAAGGGAGTCTATATCATATGCAAAAATTAGTCCAGATTAGCACAATATATATATATATATATAATATATATATATATATATATATATTATATATATATATATATATAATGACATCAACATATCAATAATATCAACATCAACATCACCATAGCGACACAAGACTACAACAATGACCATCACCATGCATGCATAACGAACATATCGAAAACTAACATGCATGCATAACAATCACACCTAGTCCATCTAGTCCATGTGTTTGAACATAGAATCTCTAATACCAATATGTAACCACCCCTCCCACATTTACCCAAATTCACAAGATCACCAAGGAAAACATGAGATGAGTGTCACTAAGACATGACCCGACCTCCAAGTTCCAATTAAGGAATTGGGGCCTACAAACTGAACACAAATTGACATCCTACAGGGACTATGTTATGAAACCAGTTCAATAAAAGATAGAAAAGATAGATCAACGCCTTAGAATTTAGCCTCTTCGAGGGGGCAACCTCCTTTACATTACATAAATTAACAATTCTTGGATGATATAAATGACAAAACCTCCTTTCTATATATAGGAGTCTAAGGAGTCACAATATAACCCAGCCGACCTAATAATAATAATATAAAGCC
>APFE031167170.1:49728-176417 GCA_000404065.3 Pinus taeda | reverse complement strand
TATGGTTGGATTCATTTTTTCTTCTTCTAGGCTTTGTTCCTGGAGTATATCCTCTTCTTTTGACCTTTCTTGCTCCTTTTCTTCCTCCTCTTCACAATCTATGTAGAATAATTTATTCTCAGCACACTTATGACCTTTAGTGTATTTTCTATCACAACTATAACACAGCCCTTTTGCTCTTTTTTCTTCCAATTGTTTTGGTGTCAACCTTATAGGTTGTGGAAGACTAGCGGCAACAACACTTCCATATTTATAGTTGTGAGTTGTATGCTTCCTGGTTGCCATAATTTTGCTTTCCATTTTTCTTGCTAACCTGAATGCCTTCTCTAATGAATCAGGTTCCCAAAGGCGAACATCATGTTGGATATTATCCTTTAAATTCCCTCTGAACAAATCAGTCCTATGCTCCTATGGAATATTTTTTACCCTTATGTTCAATTTTTGGAACTCCTCAATGTGCTCCATTATTGAACCCTTTTGTTTGAGACTTATCAATTGGCTAAAAAAAGTGTTGCTTTTTGTATCCTCATAATGTGCTATCAATTCAATTCTTCTGTAAAAATTTCCCAAGTGATAATTTTTTTACGAGAGCAAAGCCATTGATACCATACAAACTGATTTCGTTCCAAATATAAAGTTGCCATACGTACCTTTTGTGTTTTTGCACATTATTGAGATCGAAAAATTGCTCCATCTGTAATATCCATGTTGCGGGATCCTTGCCATCAAACTTCCTCATATCGATTTTTGGAATATGATGGGTCTTCAATTCCACATTAGAGTCTATGGAATCATGATTAACATTTCTTTTGTTCTCATCATGAGTTTCCTTTACTACCCTTTCACCCTTAGTGACCATTTCTTGGAGCAACTTATTCATATTTATCTTCAATTCTTCCATCTTATTATCCATGTCATCAATTTTAGCGTCCATGCCATTCATCTTAGCTTCCATGCCATCCATCTTAGCTTCTACGCCTTTCTTTAAACAATTCATCTTAGCTTCTACACCTTTCTTTAAACCATCCATCTTAGCGTCTACATCTTTCCGTAAACCATCCATCTTAGATTCTGTTGCTTTTTGTGCAAGTGATACTTGTTGCACTTGTTCTTGTAATTTTGATATATCATATAGCATTTCTTCTTCTTCTTCATGAGTCATGCTAGAGCTTTCAGGTTCTTTACTAGGTGTTTGCATTTTCTTTCCTCGGGGCATCAGTTACCAATAATAATGCTTTACTAGCCCTTTGAATTCCTTCAAAATAATTTTTCAAACCAATCTTAAGCAAAAATTTAAAAAAATCTACACACCTTTTTTTTCTTTGTAGGAGCTCGATATTGCCTCTGATGTATCTCTGTCCTTTCAGAACATCTAGTTCTGAAAATGTGACCTGTGGTAGCCCTCTGTGTCTTCTTTCCAATGCCACCAGTCTGACCCCAATTGGATTCTCCAATGAAGAGTTATTCCAAATCTCCCACCGTGACCTGGTTATAGACCTTTTCAGAAGAGCGAACTTGTATGAAATGCCACGTGTCACTATTTTAACCTTTGCCTCTGAAAAATATATCCAAGAAACTACAGTCTGTCCTCTTTCTATAACTTCTTACGAAATTTCAATCTGATGCTAAGAGAGAAAGTTATGACGATTTTCCCCAGGTCACTTGTTTTGAATGTAATTCAGGATTTTGCAAAAGGACCAACTTCCTCAGATCATATCTCCAAAAATATAGCACTAAAAGCTCTGAAATTTGGACCAGAGATTCAACGCGATGTCCTCTCAAATGGGTTTGTTTTTCAACTTTTGAAACGTCGCAGAAACAAAGTTATAGCGAAAATTCCACGATGACCTATTTGGAGCAGCGAAACCCTAGAATCCAAAACTCTGATACCAAATGTTATGAAACCAGTTCAAGAAAAGATAGAAAAGATAGATCAACGCCTTAGAATTCAGCCTCTCGAGGGGGCAACCTCCTTTACATTACATAAATGAACAATTCTTGGATGATATAAATGACAAAACCTCCTTTCTATATATAGGAGTCTAAGGAGTCACAATATAACCCAACCGACCTACTAATAATAATATAAAGCCACAAAAATAACAATAGAGGGATTCTATGGTGCACAATAATAACAATATGGGAGCAATAGGGGCACAACAATATTAATAAGGGGTACAACTACCATAGTAATGGGGTAATCACTAGTATTATAGGGACTCAACAGACTACAAATCACTCAGGAGTTTAACAACCACCCCAGGTGATCAATCCCTGAGTTGGAACCTTTTTTCTCTTAACTAGCACCCCAACCGCACGAATAACAAGGTAAGGGTGCGGTTATAGGCCTCCAACCGAATGCACAAGACTCCTTCCATGCGGTTATGGCCTAAATTCTTCATATCTGAGCATGTGGTCCCGAGATATGTGCCACCTTTTATGGCCAACCTCTAGACAACTACCTAGAATTGCCAGAAACTTTCCAAAATCATAATTTACATAACGACAATGCCAAACATTCAAAAATCGAGGCAAGAAATTGACCCAGACTGCCTAATCCATGAAAGAAATTTCATTAAACATATGGGATACATGTAAGCTATAGGTCATGAATGCATATCTGATCATAAACAGGTAGTCTTCATCTAAGAATCATCGAGAAGGCTCTAACCCTTCTCTAGCTTGTGGCAATAACACTTGTTAGTCCATATATACATCAACCATAAATAACTTATCAAAACATGTAAAGATCCATAGATAGCATACATCATATAACTAGCATAGAAACCATGACAAGTCAACCATAATGTCAACATGATAACTAATACAAGTGCTCATAAATCACAATAAGAAAATAGCTCTTATTAATGTATGAAAATTCCAACCAAGTCAGGGACTTCCTCGTACCACCTGATCGTAGATTAGGGTCAACCAAATCTCTCTTTCAGCTATTCACCCTTGCACCATATTCCAAGCATGAATTTCAGATCTCATGGAATAAACAAAACAAAAAAACCAAACTAGGGCTTCTAGAGGCCAAACCACCTCAACCCTCATCCACAGTGATTCCACCTCTACAGTTCGGAAATCACTAACATCAACCAGATCAGTCTCTACCCAAGCTGTCTAGGGCTCCAAGAACTAGCAACTCAACCCACATCCTTCCAAGTCTCCATAGATTTTGTTCCAATCGCGACTACAGGGATTAGTAACTCAACCCACCAAGGGCTCTAGAGAGTGTGTCCCAACCAATGGCTCCAGGAACTAGTAACTCAACCCAAACTGATCAGGATGCTAGATCATTGTTCCAACCCACATCCATTGGTACCTTGAGCACCAATCAGATAAAAAAAATAAACAAGTGGAAAAACCCACAACATCATGGCTATCCAAGAAATGGCAAGGCAAGGCTAAAACCATTGTCAATCCAGGAAAAACTCCACACCAATGACAACACATAACTAAAGAATCACATTCATATACCATGCATCCAAAAATCAACATGCTAAATCCCACATGCATATTGTTACCTACAATCCACAACTAATTCTTGTCCTTACTTGTCATTGTCCAAACTTTCTCTTGCGCACCATGCTTTCCTTTGCTTTCTTTCTCCAAATCCAATGTATGAAAAAGTGCCCCAAGAATGCTCCATGTGTGCAAGAGTATGAGAGAGTGAGAGACTAAAAAGAGAGCTCCAAAACTAAACTAACAAAAGCAGTGAACTAATCCTCAGAAGCATTTTTATCATTAAGGCCTCTATTTTCTTCATTTTCCTTTATTTTTCCTCTAATTTATCTTGCATGCAAATATGTGCCTCTTCACCTTCCTTTTCTCCTATTTCCCTTTATTTTCATAAATAAATGTCAACTATTGTCTCTTTTTCTTTGCAAATTTCCATAGCCATTAATAAATCACAAGTGATGGCCACTATAGTGTTTTCCCAACATTCAACTTGGAATATGTGTCCCATGACCTTGGTCTTATTTTATTTACATGGGAAATAAACTAGGGGTTGCTACACAAACTAAAAATAAAATGAAGGCTACAACTCTTAAGACTTCATAATGGACGCATCAACCATAAGCGAGAATCCAAAAGTGAGAACGAGAAATAAGACAAAATTCAAAATCCGAGGTCCGACCATCCTTGCAAACTTGAAGTTTGTGCCAAATTATCACCAAGCAAGTGCATAGATGCGACATGTACTAGAGCCAACAAAAAATTATTTTGGCTTGAGATGAGAGAATTGTCGAACATAAACAAGAAAGCATAAGGTAATTAACCTTGCTTTGCAGACTGTCACTTGACCTCAACACGTACTAGAGAAAATTGAAGTATTTTGTGAGAGATAAGATAAAGCATGGACAAAAACTAGAAAACACAAGATAATAAACTTGGGAGCCTAAGCCAAGAGGGCTTTGACATTCCCCTAGTAAAGCATTGATATGTAATAGACCTTCCTACATTTTAGTCTAGACAAAACCAAAATGTTGAGCAACTTCCTTCCACCACTCAACCAAGAGCCCAACGCAACTATTCACCATCGAATAAACCAAAACTACCCCAACAACCAACAACATTAATGTTGGAGGTCCCAAAAACTAGCATAATCAAATCATATTTATTGTTGCGATTTTTTCGTGATGCGAAGGCATGTGGTGGAGGGTGGCTACCATGCCACCCTTCTTAATTGTGTGGGTTAATAGTTGGACAATCATCCAATCCTCCTCACTTCCATCCGTCATCATCCCCATCAGAGAAAATACTACTACAACTTAAATATGTGTAATTTGTTTTCAAAGAAATGAATGGTAATTTATATTAATAAGGAAGGGGCCAAATCAATGCATTTTCTGAGAGTAAATAAACTAGGAATCCTTCAATATTTAGGTTAGAACATGCAGGAAGAACCCAAAACATTATATGACTATCACTTTCTACTTGGAGATTAAAACTATTCTATTTGAAAAGTTTCCAAAAAACTCCTAATATCCATATGAATTTACAATACATTCCTATTTGAATTTTTTTGAGGTTGTATTTTCACCTTTCCTAGAGAGGTTTTCGTATTTGATTTAACTTGGGATCAAGCCCCATTTTCTGTTGATTCTACAACGTCGCCCATGTTTGATGGAACCTGCCTCTTGGTATCCATGTTGCTTTCCAGAGGAGGAATCTCCTCCACCTGGTCTGCCCACAATATCATTTTCCCAGTGTTAACTGATGGAGGTGTAAGCCTTTCTAAATCATCAACTTTTACACGTTAAGAACCTTTTCCTCAGGAGAATTTGTTTGCAAGGCACTTGGGGGAGAAATTAATTTATTATCTTTTGCTAAAAAGTTAGAAGCCTCTTCCTTACTATTTGCTAGAGCTTGGCTTACTGTCGTAGGCTTTGACTCTTTTTGCATTTTGTCTGCATTGTTAGGAGTGGGAGGAAGATCCTGTTATAGATTGTGTAGTGATCTCGATTGGTGCCCTCCCACCATTGAGGTTTTTGATTAGAACTCTTAACTTTATTCTTCCAACTATGGGGCACAATTTGAGAGAATGACCAATTTAGTAGCAAGATCTACAATGAAAGGAGTTTTTTTCATAATCTAGTTTTTTCATCCATATATACCTCTGGCAAGTAAACTTGATTTCAATTAGAAAACCTTTGTTGAAATCCATTTCCATACAAATGCGAGCATAAGTGGGCATTAGGTAGAGTTTTGTTCCACCACTTTGGTAGTAGATATTTTTTAAAGTGTTACCCATAACATTCAAGGAGGCATCATTCCACAAATGCAAAGGAAGATTAGGAAGCCTTACCCATACAAGAGTGGTCGAGATTGAAGCAGTAAGGGGGTCGAAAGAGGGAGACCATGGCTGCATAGAAAGCCCAATGCTGCCCCAGAACAACGAACTATGGTTGTAAATTACATATCTATATTCAACTTTGTTAAAAATAATGATAAAGAAACCTCAAGCTAATGACTATATGTTTAGGGCATAAAAAAAAGGGGTTTCCAATGCTCAAAAATCCATGTGTGAAGGTCAACAAGCCTTGGCCACAATCCATTGAACCTGTAGAACAAACCAACTTTAGAAAGAAAGAAAAATCCTCACTGAGGGTCTCAACGACTACCAGAACCTCAACGACTAAAGCTTCAAAAACTGGAGTAACAGAGGAAAAGGGTCTAGAAGCAGACTTCATAGTATCTCGGAGAGGAGGTTGAGGCGGCCCTAACAGAGGGTAGCAAGAGGCGACCCTCAATATATCACCAAAAGAAAAAGGGGCAGAATAAACAGCCCCAATGTTAACAGATGAAGAGGCCACAAAGCCGACAATAGACGAATTCGCAACTGGTCTCAAGAAGCCAATTGACAGAGCAGTGGAAATATGGGATCTCTTCGCCATATTTGTAGTCAACGACTTAACACAAGCAAAAGGTAGTGCAAAAGACACAACAAAAGAATTTGCAGATTTTGGTGCCATTGAGCCACGGAGTGCTAGGAAAAAAAGAAAGGTGGTCGGCTAAGGTTGAACTGTAGTCACCACAGCGCAAGAGACAAGTTCTACCATCAGAATCTCTAAATTTCCTAACTTAAATATGTATATTTTAACTAAATATTTAAAATTAATATTAATTTAACTATAAAGATACTTAAAATAAAATTTTAAAAAAAAATAACACTTTATTTAAAAATATAATTAATTTATAAATACAAAAAAAAAAAAGCACATTTTTATTTTTAAGTAATAATAAATAATCCTAATATATTTATTTAATATTAAAAATTTCAATGCTATTAAAAATAATCAAAATTAAAAACAACATCCAACCCTTAGAATTAATAATCTCTCATAACCACTCCACGTCAATTTCCATCCTTCGTCACTATTCTTCCATTGCCCTTCCATCATCTTCGTATTCATCTTCCAACAAACCTTTTATATTTATGCAAATTAGAACTACTATTTCACGTTTCATTTAATCTAAAATATGTGTGATCACTGTTACAATATGAATTCATATTGGTTTTGAGATTAGTTTAATTAGGTAAGTTTTTGTTATTAAAAAAAAATATTATTGAAAGGATGTGAGTTTAATTATATTATTGAAAGGATGTGAGTTCAATTTTTTTCATATTTTGTCGTTGAATTGATAAAATATAAATATTTTGTGGATGTAGTGGTTATAGATATCTTAGATTTATAAACTATATAGAAAAAAATATATAAATATAAATTATGTTTAATTCTTTTCTTTTTTTTCTCGGTAAACTGTCTAACTATTATATTATATGTACATATAAAAGATTACAGACATTGTAGCATGACTTTGACATGGCTTCCATGGCCACCCGCGGCGCCATGGGTGAAGCAGACTGAACCAAAAGCTCCCACGCAGGGGTAGCATCCACCATGTTTCCCTAAGGCCTCTGAACGATTGATTGAGGCTCAAAACCATTCCAAAAAAACCAAAACAGATGCAGACTATCCATTTTACTTATAAGTAATCCAGCCCACGCAGGGGCGACCTTCAATGACCAACTGGGGATTGATATTACCCGACACACTGACACTGAACATGACCAAAATGAACTGGATATTTTTAAAAAACAACAGGAGAACAGACCGAATTCTAACCTAAACCAAGTAACCCGCGTCAGACTGAATTCTGGACCGGAGCTGATTGAGGAAGACCGCAACTGGAGCCCGCGCTGGAAGGCTACTCGTCCTCAGGAGGCTTCTCCTCCTCAATTGTGCACCATCCCTGACCTTCAGGGACCCCCTCCCACATGGCAGCCCATTTGGCTTTCTCTTCGTCTGTAGCTTTCGTCGTCTGGGAGTTGGAGGGGTCGGCCTTGATCGCCTTCCCTGAAGTTCCTTCCCCACTTGGTGGAGGCGGTAAGGGGCCAGCTTGTCCGGAGCCTGCAGGGGGTGGATCCTCCCCTCCTGGAGGCGCTTCCTCTTCAGCACCTTCCGGGATTTGGGTAAAGAGTACAGAGACGTGAGCGCAGATGCCATGAGTGTCCCGGGATTTACCCAGGGTAAATACCACAGAGCCGAACGCAGGGAGGGCTGGCCCCTCATCGCTAGCCCCACCAACCTCCATAATTTGCCCTGCATGGAGAGGCGTGACCCCTGCCCGTCGATAACAGTAGTAGCAGCAGCAGTGGTGGTGCTCCCTCTCTGCCCCACCACGACCACGACCCCGACCCGAACCACGTCCAGAACCCCTTCTGCAAGGCTGCCTATGTCGAAGCCTTGCCATGGGCAATTCCTTTTCTCCTGTGCTTGCTTGGAGCGGGTCGCGTGGCCTCCCCGAAGCCAGAATTCGACGCTTGCCCCGTCCAAGCACCACCACCACCTTCGTATTGTCCCTAATTTCCCCTGTTGCCGACTCCAAATCTTCCCAATTCTCCTCCTGCGTCCTTGAACTGGCCAATTTCGCTGCCACTTCCGTTGAATTGGCCCCCAACGCCTCTGAAATGCAGACCTCAGAGTTCGCCACCCTAACCTCTAAGTCTGCCACCCTGCCTTCCGAGTTCTTAGGGCCAGCCCCGGAGTTGGAGTGTCGAAAGGTCCAGAGGGCAGCCTGTGATGGCGTGCGCCTCGCCCAGCAACAAACCTTCCTCTGCAACTGATAATTCTGCAGCAAGGCAACTCCGTGACCAGAAAAACCGGGAAACGATGGCCTGTCGCGATCTCCTGCCTGATATTTATCATCGCTCCATTGTTCTGAGTGCCAACGGAATTCTCCCATCCTGTCAACCTGCTCTGCATTGAATGCATTGAGCTCGCATCAGCCATAATAAACTGATGACGGCCGCGGTCCTGTTGTATTCATTGCGCATGGGGCGGCACATGGTGGCCATGTGGCTCAGCCCACGGTATCCTGCTGTCACCCGCAACCGGGGATGTTTAATTCTTTTCAATGTACATGTATATTCACATTATGTTTAATTTCAGGTTAATAATGATATTTTGTCTAAACTGATAAAACGTGGTATGAGAAAATTACTTCTCCACATAAATGTCAATTCATCCTTATAATGTGGAGGATTCATGCATCCCCTGATAAATTTCAGTTCATCCTTATCACGTGAGGATTCATGCATATAAGTGGGATATCAATTAAATTAAAAGAAAGGAAGGAAGAAAGAGGGAGGGGGTTAGAGGGGTCGGAGAAATCTTTTACACGAATGTATAACCAATATGTTAAGATTAAATAAAAATGTTAATAGTGATTTTATATGTGTGTGAGCTTTTGAAATTAAAAAAAGTTTTATTTAATGAATATGTTATTTGTGAATTTTTTTTAATATACAATGAAATATTAAATAAAATCAAATTATATTATAATAATACTTAAGTAAATCCCATGATCAGGGTGTGAAGGGACTCTAGATCCGGACGGAAATCAGTAATGATAGAAGGACTAATGAAGAGTGGATGTGAGCATCCCATCTAAGGATCCCACAAGAAGGAGGCAGGAGGAACCGAGAAAAGTAGGCAAGTGGAGGATGCATTGGGAAAACAAATAGGTAGGTGGGTGAACATTCAAGGAAAATAGGTGGCAAGAGAGTTGTCGAGAAGCAAACTTATAGAGGGTATGTTGTAAAGAAGAACTACAAGAAATGGCAGAAGGGTGAATGAAATCTGGATCGGTTTTAATGTATGCACTTATGTTAACATTACAGGTTTAATTACCTCCTATAACATTCAGTCTTTGGCGCTCCGACATCAGGAACATGTAAGAACGTAGGAGGGGTGGGGATTGAAGGAATTGTCGAAGGAAAAGATGGTGAAAGCAGAAGAGAGACATGGAAGAAAAGGGAGCCGACGAGCAGGTAAACAGGCAGAAAAGAAGATGAAGGGTCTGGTGGCCTCAACGAGAAAAACTAGGGAGGAAAGTATGCATAACTCACTACATGCTTAGCATGCATGCACTCCAACACAAGTAAAAGCAACAATAACAACTTGGGAGACAGATTTAAATGCCAATGCGCAAACAAAGAACTTCCAATGGAAGACTAGGAGTCATTGCATATCGACCTACGACATACTAGAGGCCGTCAAACAATGTTCAAAAAGACAATCCAACTGTACTAGGTCATGAAGAATCTGTTGCCCAGAGTAACGACAACATATAGGGATAGAGAAGAACTAGAGCAAGTAAGGCAGGTGGAACCAAGTTTAAAGGACATACAAAAGGAAATCTAGGTTGTACAAGTACAACAATATCCCCAGAACCTTTGTTTTGGGTGAATGGAGACGCAGATCCAAACCTTTCTACAGAACGAAGTGCCCGGGTCAAGTGCTAAGGACCCAGCCCCTATCGAGTCATCTGAGGATTGATGTAGAATAGTAGAAAGAAAATTTTGTTATTATGACGAATAACATTTACTTTACAAGTCAAAGAATTAAACATATAGTAGATACAGTAGCAAACTTAGCATGGATGATAAGGATCAAACTATTTAAATTTTGAACAGCTTATGATGCTGATCGGTGACCAACGAACTTGGTTTCCTTCGGCCAGGTTGAGGCCACTGGATATATTTTGTTACCTGCTTATAGATAATTGATGGACAAGGGAAGTACTACCAAGCTTACACAAAAAAATTAATATCTAAGTAATTATCGAGAATTAAAATTAATTATTTTATTAAAGAATAATTTTAAGATATTAAAAATTGATGTTTAGTAAGATATTTATTGAGATAGAATTATGATATTAATAATGGTAAAATAGTTTTGAAAATTTGAAATGAGAGATTTTATTTTTTAATTAGAGGGATATTTAATCAAAGATTTTTTTATAACAATAAAATATATATTATAAATTGTAAATTTGAATCATTTGTTAAATTGATTTAGTAAATGTGTTTTGAGAATTTAAAATATCATATGTTTATTATATTGAGGTGTTTTATACAATTTAATATGAAAGAGATGTATAACTTTTTTTATATTCAACATGGAGTTAAAATATAACATTTTTAAAAATATATTAATAATATTCTTTTGGTAGGTAAGCACTTACGGGGGATTTGAACCAGTGACCTATCACAAAGAGTGCCTTAACAGTGCACCCATTCACTGTCAATTCAAAACCCTGTAGGCTAAAAATATATTATTAATAATAATAAATTTGATATCCAATTAAAGTTATATATATATATAGAGAATGGAAAGTAATATAATTATTCCATGGGTATGTGCTTTCTATATCTTAATATAAGAGAGATGTGCAATCCCTTTAGTACCCTTTAGTACTAAACATCTAAAAATGGAATTTAAGAATAAAAATATGAACAACATAAAAAATATTTCAATGTTCACTTTAAATAAAATATCTCGATGTACAGTAATTTCTTTACCTTTCTTAACGGTTGATAAATACAATTTGAGATGTTAACAATCATCATCATCATCATCATCATCATCATCAAGTATTTGAAATTAAAAAATTCTTATGATTATTAAAGCATTTCATTGGTATGTTTCTCACTATGAGGAAGATGCATAATTCCTTCCTTACTTAACATGAAGTTGAAGTGTAGAGTGTGTGTAAAGAACCAACTTAATTTCATCTTAACTCCATGTCTATCATATTTAGAGAGGTATCATGTTCCTTGAGGTAAAAACTTCTTTTAGATTGAAATAATTTGACAAATGTTTATCTGTCAAAGGATCTAATCCCACTTGTGATATGATAAATTTCTACACTTATATAAATCTACATTATTGATGATGAAATATGTATATTAATTTTTAAGAGTGGCAAGACACTTATATCAATTAAACCACAACACTATTAATGACAAAATAATCATAAAATCTCACTTATTAAATAAGTCCTTAACCAATGTGGCAAGGAATGATCTTATAAGATCAAACCTAAATAACAAGGATTAGAACTAAAGATCTTTCCCTTGTTAAATCAATCCTTAATGATTGTGTCAATCAATGATTATAAAATATCAAACTTTGATGTACATATCATCTTTCAATTGCTAAATGATTCCTTAACCAATGTGCCAAGAAATGATTACAGAAGATCACACGTTCATGTGCGGCAAGGTACTCACTAAAATATAATTATGATAATATTGGAAGTTGGAATAGGTAGGATTGGTAAATAAGTCTTTAACCAACATGTGAAGAACTACATCCACATATCACATGTTAATGCATGACAAGGTACATAGTAATACTAAACATGTTAATGCATGACAAGGTACATAGTAATACTAAACTATGATGCCAACAATAATTAGGAACTTGGGTAGTGATGGTAACCAAAGACCTTTCACTTATTTAATGGGCCTTTCACTTATTTAATGGGTCTTTAGCCATTGTGCACAACAATAATCTTAAAAAATCAAATCTTCATGAATAAAATATTAATCACTTAAATTATATAAAAATAAAATTCACTTAAACTTCATAAGAATATGGGTGGTTTAATGCATAGTCTTAATATTCTATTTTTTTATTTTTTATTTTGGTCTTTAATACAATTTTTTGCAAAATTATCATTTTTCATTGTTTAAATTGCATTTTAAATGTATAAATAGATTCAAATCCTAAAAATCTTCTACTACGCTCTTACACAACTTAAACTTGCAATTTCAACAAATCTCTACTAAATTTTAAATAGAATTGAATGAAAAATATACCAAAAAAATTTATAAAAAATTAAATTACATGGTTGTTTAGTTTTGTAGCAAAATTTCTTTTAATAATTAAAAATTAAAAACATAAAAAATCATAATTCTTATCCAGTCATAACTTTAATTAAATTCAAAATTAAAAACACCAATACAAAATATAATTTTTTCATACATAAATCAAAATAAAACTAAAATCCATTTATTACAGAATCAACTTATTCCATTACTCAGAATTAGAACTAACTAAAACTACACAACAACATGCACAACAATATGAAAAATGTCATTAAGATCTTTCACTTGTTTATCAAAATGTTAAATCTATTTTATATTCAAAAATATATTTTAAATAACAACAAAATCACAATCAAATTATATCACTAAATTCTAATGGAAAAAATTATTTCATCTATAAAATAAATTATCAACCAAATTTAATAATAAAACTTTTTCATAAAATTGTATTTTTTTATTATTTAAAAATTCTTTTTAAAAATAAATAAATAAACTTGTCCTGACGATAAACCACACTGGTTGGTTCGAAACGTGTCATTATCTATATGATTTCGCCAAAAATCCTCTAAACAAATTTAACTCCCTAAAACAATATTTAAATTATAAAAATTATAAAAATTAAACTAACAATCACCCAATTTTGTGCAAAATCACCCACTATTAAAAAAGGAAAATGACTTGTAAAGTTAAAAAAGGTACGATAATTACACTTACGGATTCCGATACCTGTCAAGGATCTGCTTACGTCATAATGAGTCATGAATATCAAGAAAATCCTTCACGTGAACATCTCATGGGTGGTTTCCTCCGATTGGCCACGCCCTAACTTATTGCCAACGTGGACAGTGGAAAGTAATGAAATGAGTAGGACGCCACCGCATGACGAAAAGCCATGTGAGTGGAGTAACCATATAAACAGCAAACAAGTATAGCAAGTGGGCACGCCACTCTGTCGACTCTGACAGCGACAAGACAGTCTCTGCAATAATTAGATATCATTCGCTGTCATTCGGCCCTACTGTCCACCGCATCGCATCGACCTCTTTAAATCCGAGACTTTTCTATTTTTGCAACTCTGTTTTCCAAGAACACCGCATTTCCAAATTTCGGTCCGTTTGTTTAATCCGAAGTTTCACCATGCACAATTCCATAAGCAAACAAGGATATTCATACCATTAGGCATTTTCTGCAGAGATCACAATCTCGCCTCAATGCAAGTTTCGCACATGTGTTTTTTTTTTTAATTTTAAGAAGAAAACTTAATGTATATATCATCAAGAACTCTAGAGGTATCTAAAATTTTGAACTTTGATGGGTGTAATTTAATTTAAAAAAAAAAAAAAATCGTTGAATTTTCTTAAAATTTTATTAGAATTTTCATTGTTTTACGGATCAAATTGTGGCATTTTTAGACTAAGTGAATTAAATTAATATAGCCATGCAAATTAAATTATATATAGTTGATAGAAATCAATACATAAATTTCAATGGGTGATTAGCTTCAGGGGTAGGGATGGTGGCTTGCTATCCCATCCCCTTGGGTTTCAAGTCCTCAGAGACATGGTCTGTCATACTAATACTGGAGGCATAGGTGTCTAGTTGGAGGGATTGCGACTCCAGATTTGGTTGTCTTAAATTGAACTATGAGTTCCTCATATATGTGGTTTGCATATAAGCCACATATATTTGGGGAGGTTGTGAGTTCCTGTCAAAATTATTTTTAAAAAAGAAATTAATCCATAAACATTAAAAAAAAAAATATTAAGCAAAGTGTTTCGGTAGAAATCACATAAGAGAAATTTTTGGCCGATGCTTTTCGAACCAACAAGTGTGGCTCATCACGAGGACCACAGGAAATAGAGAGCAACGTAGAGACATAATTTTCAAGTAACGGTTATCTTTGAACGGAGATATATAATTAATATATTAATTAATTAATTAATTTGTTATTATTGTTCAAATATTGGGGTTAGTTGGAAATTATGTCTCTACATTGCTTTCTATTTAAACATTTGCCATTGTCTGCCTCTTCATCTGGTCCTGATGATGAACCACACCACACTTGTTGGTTTGAAATGGCCAAAAATTTCTCTTATGTGATTTCTATAGAAAGACTTTGCTTAATTTACTGTGGATCACAGAAGCTTGAATACAGAAAATAAAAATAATATTTTATACATCTTATTTTCGTTAAAATTAGAAAAAAAATAAAATTAAGTAAATTATAATTGTAATGTAAATTATAATTATTATGCTAATAGACATGTCTATTTTGAAATAAGGTTTCTAAAATTTTAATTTCATTAAACATAATTATTTGGTAGATGGTAAAGATTTAACCTCCACATAATAATATGGAATATTCATATAGTATATACAAATTAAAAGCTGAGATTTATCTCCAAAGTAGTAATAATGAAGGGGATTCTAATGTCCAAGACCAAAAGAATTGTTTGCCAAATTTTATTGGTAATATAAGAACCCATAAAGAGATGGTCAATCATTTCTTCCTACAACCTACAAAAAGACATAAATTTGGCCTTCCTACCTACAGAAGGACATAAATTTGGCCCAACAAACTCTCTTTTCTCCAAATTTTCCTAGGTTATAATTTTGTTTTGCAGGGCTAACCACCAGAAACATTTCAACTTGTTAGGGATATTTCATTTCCAAATATAGTTATTCCACCAGCTGAAATCATGAACCACAACAGAGTGTTTCATAAGCAAGACTTGCTTTCACCCTACCAGAGGAGGTGTCCCAACTCTAGATCCTTTGAGTTATTTAAGCTAATGCCATTGACATTTAACTCCTTTATGTAGGAATTCCATTCATCTACCAAAGGTCCAATTAGACCCAATTTCGTTGAAGTCAACCAATAGCCAATTTTTTTTAAAAGTGTAGAGACCACTCTTTTTTGCATTATTAAGGTACATATAGCCTAGGGAGTTCAAGGAATGAATAAAGGGTTCCTTGCCAAGAATCCCCTATTTTCCAACTCCAAAGAAGCAATTGAGGGCCTTTCAAACAATGGAGCCCTTGTATAGTGTTTTTACATCTCTTCTAAGCCATTCCACCACAAGCATCTTTGTTATATATTTTTCCTTAATAACTTGACTCCGAAGCCCCCCACCCAACAAATTTGTCCATATATTTTTTGGAGCAAATGCTTTATTAAATCAATTCAAGTTCTTGAAACCCTACCCACCAAGTTTTTTTGGCTTGGAAAAGGATTCCCGGCTAGCAAGGTGAATCCCCTCACTTTTTTTACCAGTCCACAAGAAGTTGAACATCAATTCCATGGGCCAATAGTATGGGTTATCAATACCACATATCCAAAAAAAACATAATTCATTTCTCTCTCTCTCTCTCTCTCTCACACACACACATATATCAACTTTTGATTTGTGTGTACTAATATGAATATTCTAGAATAGTATATGGAAGTTAAATCCTCACCATCTATTGAATAATTATGGATAATTAAATTAAAATTGTGAAGGATCTATTTCAAAATAAACACACTTATCTCCATTATTTAAAAACGTGTCAAAATCACAATATAATATAAGACAATAGGCACAGTCTAACTAATAAACAAAATGATTTTTTTTGCCAAAATCCAAAAATATAATTTGGAGTAAAAATTTTAAACAAAATTGACGAGAAAAATTGCATGGAAAAAAATAATTTCATTAATAATAAAAAGTTGATAGTGAATTTCACAATATATGTCATTGTTGGTTCCGTCTCATGTGAGCAAGATTGGAATTTCAAAACAGACTTATTGATCAAATTTAATGGTTTTCACACTTTTACCACTTGTCTCCACAATCTCATAATTTATTTTTAATATTTTGTAAATTTGTTAACTACTTTTAACTAGCTAACCAACAATTTGCCCATTAAATTCCATCTACACATGTGAGTCATTAGAGATCAAAGAAAAACAGGAGTTAATTCAATATTCTAACCCATAAGCATATCAAGGCGGAATAGCGAACAAGAACGCAAACATGCACCCACGTACATGTGAGTCATTAGAGATCAAAGAAAAACAGGAGTTAATTCAATATTCTAACCCATAAGCATATCAAGGCGGAATAGCGAACAAGAACGCAAACATGCACCCACGTACAAGTATGCATGAATGGTATATAACATGATGAGATAATTGAAAAAAATAAATAAATAAATAAATAGGAAAAAAAATTATTCAATCAAAATTATAAAAAGACCTATTTATAACATGATGAGATAATTGAAAAAAATAAATAAATAAATAAATAGGAAAAAAAATTATTCAATCAAAATTATAAAAAGACCTATTTGTTTTTAAGAATTTCTAAACTGTTTTTATAATTTCAAGACAGATTTTTGAAAATTTTGTAATTTTTTTAACTTGTATTTAAACAACGGATCACCACAATTTAACCATCAAATTCCAAGCCTAACAAGCCTAACCAGAGTATATAACATGCTCCATTTCTTTATAATTATGGTCGCCATCACCCTTCATAATTGCCACCCATATCCTTCTAACATGTTGAACATTTATTATTCCAAACGTATAAAGAAACCATAATAATAGTTATAACACATCATTTGAAAAATTTGAATGTCACCCATTATAATAAAAAAGTCATTATGATATGTGCATTTTTAGCATTTTCTATATGTGTAACTATAATTATGGTACAAGGATACTACATCATTTAAAAAAATATAAATGCTCTCCAATAATTATTCGCTTTCCAAGAAGGCATATTGGATAATGAAATGTAATTATTCGTTTTCCAAGAACGTTGATTGGATAATGAAATGCAGCTGGATAATGAAATGTAGAAATTTAATGTGTATTTTCATAATTTATGTTTATTTATATGTGATTATTTATTGAGTTTAAGAAGTTTATTTTATAACTCAGTGTGATGCGTAATGATATTTGTCATCAAAATTGAATTGAATTTTTAATTGTCCATTATAATAAAAATTATGAAAAATCTAAAAAAATTATTATACTAATTATAAGGAAATTATGAAAACCATAATCACTATTTAATATTTGCATATAATTCACACCCACATTAATTCAAAAAAATAATCTGCATATGTTTTATATAAATTGGTTATAAAATTAAAGGTAAAGGTGATTATGAAATTGAAATGTCTTCATTTATTCCTATTTGTTTCATAGTTTATTTAATCATATTTTACAAAATTAAAAAGCATATGTGTGATTTTGAAAAATATAATTGAGCAAGAATTTGTTTGGTAATTTAATAATTTTTAATTAATTAAATATGGAATTGTTATTATTTAAAAATTATGTTGAAATTTTGAATATAATTATATATTAATAGATGTTTTTTAATTTTTTTATATTAAAATTGGTAATATAATTTCAAATAAGAGTGTAATTTTATTATTTAAAATGGATTTTGAAATATATAAATGAATATAAATTTTGAAAAATTTATAAAAACAATTTTATTTTATATTTTACCAAATTTATAATAAAATTGACTGGAAAAAAATTAAAAACTAAAAAACACCTAATTTTATTCCAATATTAAAAAGTAAAAATAATTTATTTGAAATTTATAAATTTTTAATTCATAAAATAAAAATAATAAAAAATAACTTTTTCTAATATTTATTTATTTTTTAAATAATAATAATAAACTAATAATTAAATAAAAAATATATCCCAAAAAAAAATTCAATTACCACATGTCCATTTACATCTTTATCCTCAATCTTATCATTTAAGCCTAACTAAAAAAACGACATCACTAAGACATGACATTTTATATTCGTTGTATGCTTTGCACACTAGTTTCTTCCTTGATTAGATGTTGCATTAAAAAATCAATTAGATAATGAACGAAAAGTTTATTTAAACATGAATATTTATAATGGTATGTTAAGTTTATTTAAACATGAATATTTATAATGGTATTTTAGGTTCACATGCTCATGTTAGGTAAGGATTTGAACATAGTGAAAGACATTTATTTGTTTTTTCACATAGTCAAAGATGTTTGATGTTTATATTTTTTTAATTGGTTTTGATAGGTTTCGAATAGGGACTTTTGGTAATTCATTTATATCGATTTATTGATTTTTAGGTGAATATTTTTTATTTATATACCTTAGTGTATTTAAATTTATGTAATTTTGAAATTTTAATTTTTTTTGGTTTATATAAAAATTATTTTTTGTGATATTAAGAGTGTTAAAGATGAAAATTATGTTCTCTCTCATATCTGTTCTCATTTCCAAAAATTTTTCCACAATATCAACTTTCTTGACTTGTAAAGTCAGAAAAACTATAATGATCTAGGAACGTCTCTCTTCTTTTTTTATCATAAAAATAAAGTATTAAAGAGTCTCAATTAATCTCTTACTTTCGTAAGGTCTGATAGACCATATCGGTCTTAATAGACCACCACCACCACCACCACCACCACTATCATCATCAATATGATATTGTTAACTTCTCATATAAATGCTTTGGTTCTCCTATATTTTATCTCATATTACTCTTGAATGGGCTTCATAAGTTATGGAAATTTTCAATATTTTTTTTACATGTTAAATTTATTTGTAATAATCATATTAATATTTCATTGGTGTATTAACAAATTTATCGTAGTGGATGTGGTTACTAGCTAAACCATGGTAATGGTAGTGGTAATTGACTGAAAACATGGTTGAGAATCTAGAGATAATAATTAAGTGTGGAACTTCGTCGATATTATATGTGGTTTTATTGATAGTTCAAAGCTGATCCATTCTAATAACAAAAATTAGGGGAGTAGTTTTTGTTAATTATGTAGAAATTTGATAGAAATTGCAACTGTTTAAGAATTCGAACTAAAATAAGGAGACACAATTTCTACTCTACTAATCTGCGAAATGATAATCATAATTTAGAACAACATGCATAGACATGCAATAAGAGAAACCACAAGTACATGTGATTTCTATGGGAACCCAACTAGGAAAAATCCCTCAAGACTCTTTGCATTAATCATTTGAATAGAGAAACTATTACAATTGCATGCTCCGTCTTTGAGAACCACCTGCAAAGGTAAAATTGTTCTTGCTACTAAATGAGGACCTTTAGTTAACACTTAGCCACTTTATGCCTCCTTTGGCCTCCTATTTCCTTGCACAAAACTGAGCTGATTTGAGCTCCTAAACAATAGGAAAGGTCCCTATTTCCTTGTGTAATTCCCAAGGATTGATCAACTACCTACATGCAAAATTTTGTACACTCCACTAGCATATAGGAAAGGTCCCTATTTCCTTGTGCAATTCCCAAGGATTGATCAACTACCTGCATGCAAAATTTTGTACACTCCTCAAGTATACAAATAATTTTACATAAGCCATAATTCCTCCAATCCAGCTAAGGAATTCGAATTACATGCATGCATGAGCTATTTTGGATTGATTGATAAGTTAACTAGTAGATCTCTGAGTTAGACTATTGTCTCACTGCACAACTAAACTTCAACTTACTCTATCAATAGTTAGAGGTCAATTAACTGAGTACAACTGAAAATAACTAAACTGTATTGCTAAAATTTAGTAATAAACAATGCATGACTGAACTCCAAGCCCATTAACTCGAATTTACTGATCTACCTGAGTGACAAAAGCCATGTCACACTAGTTAACTGCATCCAAGCTGTCGTGCTAATGTGGAAATTTGATTTACTCAATTTGACTATGGATAAAGTCAAATTGAGCCTTTCCTGCTACACTTTCTAACAAATTACATCTTCTGGAATGCATTATCATAATTTCATAAACATATATTTGTTCTTTCTTCTGATTTCAACAATTAAGGGAACGAATACAATAATCTCATGCTTTTTTTTGTTGGAGATTGAAAAAGAAGGTTTGAGCTCATATACAATAGCCAAGCCGTACTATGGATTATGCTCAAACCTACCATGGTTTATGCAGTAGTTTAAGTTATATTATAGCTTTGTGATTTTTTCTCTCCATATGTTAGGCATATTTAGTTTCTTTCATAGAGCACCTTCAATTTCACTCTGAATAGTTATTTGTTGTGGTGGCTAGTGCTTCGTCTCTATCATGCCTAAAAATATCTTGCTTCATCCTCATGAGCATGGACATGAAGAACTATAATAAATGTAAGACAAGTATTTGTTAACCAAAACATCCTCCACTTCTTTTAACATCACCTTCTTAAATTCCATCTACTAAAGGTTCCTCCTTTTCTTTAATCAACTGCTGCTTGATTTGGACTAGAACATTAAATTATTTGTCATCTACGGCTATGCTTTCATAGCCACAAAATTGTTGGAGGAATTAACTTGCAAGGTCATTTTACCAGTGGATCCCAGTTTGGAGAATTAGGATTCGAAACTTTCTAGGGCCATTTTGAGGCACTAAACAAAATTTTTTAGGGTCCAAAAACTCTCATTTGTGTTAGACCCCTTGGTTTTATTTTACACTCAGAGACATTTCCAAGGATGCAAGAAAGACATCAATCATAGTTTACATGAAAAATGTATGCCTCTAGGCAATTGACCTTTTGGTTTGATCACCATGGTTCAAGAGGATGCCATGTCATACTACATTACTCATGCAAAAGGGGCTAGTCATATGTGGGCTATGAAGAAGCATCAAAGTTGTAACTCTAGTTGAGAGTTGAAGGAGTCAAACTTGAACCTTAGTTGGCTATCGAACTATGTTAAAACCAAGCCACTAAGGGGGTAGGGGTTCCATTCTATGTTATTGTATTGTGTTCCATTGAGAGTAGAGTAACTTGGAGAAGGGAATCAAAAAGCATAACACATGGGTTTAGTATTCTACAGTAGTATAAGGGGCCAGAGGTATCATGTAACTCCATAGGGAGTGCCTTCTCCTTTGTACTTGCTTTATTTTTGTACTAGAGAAAAGAGAGTAGAGTAGCCTCACCTTTTAGCTGAGTTTTCCTTTGTAAGTATTTCCTAGAGAAAATATTTGTTTCCATTATGGTTGGTGTGTTATTGTATTTGTTGTCCTCTATTTTGTGAATTATGTTTACTTCATGCATAAGCAAAAAATTAGTAATTAAAAAATATGGAATTTAACCTTTATAGTATATATTTTAGTTTATTTTATCATATTTCTTCTAATGGGCTATCTAATGGAATAACCATGGTAGTTTACATATCATATTAGTATTAGAGTAGGTTTCTTGTTGGGTATGTGTTATATTTTTTCCACGACTTACCTCAGAATAATTTTTTTTGGGTCCAGGGTAGCACCCCAGAAAAAACATTCTTGGTGGTTTTCACGCATGGTTTTGGGCATGATGGATTTTTTCCCATGGTATTTTATAGATCCATTCAAGGGAACTACGATTATGTTCTAATCTAGGTTTAGTGGATTGGGGTTTATGAATGCTTAGACATGTATATATATGCATTGTATTTCTAACATTAAAAGGAACATAATGAAAAATCAATCTACTGGTCCTGGTTTTGGGATCCAAGGGAAAATCTTTGTGTATGTTTGTTTTATGTTCCCACCATTATTTTTTTAAGAATTTGTTTGCAGGTAATTTTTGTACAGGGTTAAAACCTACATTTCTTTGGGGAATCTTATGAGAAGTTACAAGGGGTCGAAGAATCGATTTAAGAAGAAAGTTGCAGAACCCTAGCCATGGTCAATGAATCTATTCATAATAACTCTAATTTGGTGGGAGAGATATTTGTGAGGCTTGAAGTGCAAGTCATTAACAACATTTGTGATATGAACCTCCTTATGGTAGCTCTAGAAAATAAGCTTGGAATCGAAGAAGATAGAAATTCCATTTGAAAGGTTAATTAGAGGGTAAATCTAGGGACTATGAAAATGCAAAAAGGAGTCAAGGAAACAATTTGAGACATAGTAGTTAAGTTTGAGTGTTATTATCCATTCATAGTCCCTATTCAAGATGGAAGTGAAGGTTGACATAGAGCCACACCAAAGTGAGATCGATGTGTTAAAATTAAATCACTAGTTGCAACAATTAGAAGTTTATTTAGTGATCATGACATAGATGATGAACATAAAATATCATTTGCTAGAATCAACTAATAGGGCCATGATCTAACTAGTGGGAAAGCCATATGGAGACACTTAGGCTAGAGGGTGATCCTCCAACAACTAAGTGGAAGGACTTCAAAACCCTCATAAAATCCCAATTCTACCCAATTATGTATGTAGAGAAAGAATGGATCCATTGGCACTACTTTAGGTAGAGGAAGGGGAAGAATATATAGGAATACATTAGTGAGTTCAAGAATATGACCGTCATGTTTGGCTATCTTCAATGGTTAATACAAAGTGTTTTTTAATTTCAATGACCTCTTTGAACTTTCTTTGATGATAATACTCAATAATGGCTAGGACCCTGAAGTCTTTAATGCAAATGTGGTGCTTGGAAATTTGAATCGTGATGATGGGTGGAAGATTAGTAGGAACTGGATTCCTACCCTTTCTTATGGTTTTGCTTCTTCTTGATTCCTTTTTCTCCCCCTTCCTTTCTTTCCATTATCCTTGGTCTTTATTTTGTGTTTATTGTTTCTATTACTGATATCATATGGTTCTAGTGTTCTCCACTATTATTTAAATATTCAAATGATGGTATAAACATACAATTTATACTCATTTATACTTATTTTATTCTATATCAATTCTTATAAACTTATTTTGTCTTTTCTCCGCTTATTACCCTTTTTATTATTAGTATATAAAAATATTTTATCAATTGGAAGAAAATTTCCTATATTAATAAGAGACAAGAGCATCTTCTTCACCTTTCTAAAGTTGAGCCTAGAAAGTTTTGGTGAAATATACTTGTTCACAAAACTAAAGACAACCATTCGACCCCCTTAAAGAACTGTGATATGTATATTATGAAGCTTTATGACGCCCCTGTCACCATGGGCATTGCTTTAAACACTCCTAAAAAGGAGTATATCTTTTCTTTGGAAGACGTGGAGTTTGGGATTAAGAAGCTCGTTAATGTGAAAGCTAGGGACATTAAAGGATACCAAGATAAAATATTTAAAATGGGAAGGTCTATCATCATCCCTCATATCCACAATCTTCTCAATTTCGAAGTAAAGCACAACTTCCCTAAGCTTTGGACACAAAGCCTTATTGTGCCTATCTTTAAAAGCGAGGACAAAAATGTTCCCTCTAACTATAAGACCATTATAATTAGCCATATTTTAGCCAAATTGTATGGGCTCATATCGGAGAAAAAGATTAACCTCTCGCTTGAAAGCCATGATAAAAGAGCTAAAGGGCAATCTCGTTTTGCAATACATCACTTGACTATTGATCATCTTGTCACTATTAGGATCGTTGAGAGGAGTGTTGCAATACTAAAATTGATATCTTCTATTGTTTTGTTGACTTTAGAAAAGCTTTTGATATTGTTCTTCAGGATAAGTTATGGAAGAAACTTGAAGAGATAACGGTTCCCCCCAAGTTAAGAATTGTTGTAATTCGACTTTACGAGAATGTTTTTACCAAGCATAAAACCAATGAGGGGTGGTCTAAAGAAATTAAATGCAATATTGGGGTTAAGGAGGGGTGTCACCTATCACCCACCCTCTTTGGAATTTACATCGATAAGTTAGAAGAGTGTTTGGAAACTGTAGGTTGTAGTGGCCTCAAGCTCGCTAGTATGGTCATTACTCTTCTCCTTTATGATGGCGATATCATTCTTCTAGCTAGAAGCTAAGATGATCTCG
Source organism: Pinus taeda (assembly GCA_000404065.3). Lineage (NCBI taxonomy): Eukaryota > Viridiplantae > Streptophyta > Pinopsida > Pinales > Pinaceae > Pinus > Pinus taeda. The sequence goes on along the minus strand of APFE031167170.1, from coordinate 151,955 downwards.
ACATGGGGCTTAAGACCCTCCATGATTATTGCTCTAGGGTGGGTATAATGGTTAATATTGACAATACTAAATTTATGGTAATTAAATACAAAAAGATAAACCATGGTAATGTCATCTATGATAACAATTACTTGGACCAAGTTTCTTCCTTCAAATATTTAGGTATTAATATTCATCATCAGCTCAAATGGAACTATATCATTGAAAAAAGGATTATTTGAGGCTAGAAAGCTTATTATGATCTTGAAAAAAATTGCAAGTCGGTTGATCTATGGATTTGGAGTAAAAAAGGGGTTCTTATTGGAATCTCATCACCCCTATAATTTTATATGGATGTGAGGTTTGCGATTGTAGTATATCTAGAGAATCGTGGAGGAAGATTAAGATGATTCAAAAGCAATTTATAACCTACAACCTCAAGATTAAAGGAAACATTCCCTATCATATTCGTCTGATCAAAGCGAGCCTTTTCCCCCTTGAAAGCATTGCTATGTTTAGGTACTTTATGTATAATAAGAAGTTGTCCAACATGGAAGCCAATAGGTTTCCCAAAATTGCTTCCAACTGTAACCAAAACCCCCACCTTCGTCTCAAGTGTGTGGCATAGGGATGCACAGTCTTAGCTTGACCATTGGGGATAAAGGAGGAGATCATCTTAGGGAATAAGGATAGTATTAAAAATACTATTACCTCCAAATTTAAGGATAAATTGTGGGATGATAAGGAGTTAGAGGGGAAAAGGAAGCTAAGGTATTACAAGGATGAAATCAACCCCACCCTTACTAACTTGAATTATCTCTCTGTCTTGAGCAGTACTATGAAGATAATGGGCATTGCAAAGATTATAACTAATCCTCATGAGCTACATTATTAGTCAAACCTAGTGTTGGACTGCCCCCAAAACATCTTGGGACATAAGAAACCTGTCACCTTTGTGAACTAAGAGGTTGAATGATGAAAAAACACTTTCTCTTAGATTGTCCTCTTACTATCACATCCGTTCACATTTCCCCCCCCCAAAACCCCCAATTTTCCCGCCCCGCCGCCCCCAACACAATCCCAAACCCATTTTCCTTTCCTCGTCTTTTTTTTTGTTGAAAAGAAAAAAAAAAAAACAAAACTTATAGTAATCTTTGGAATGTTTTCTTTCCCTTTCTGTTTGATCATAGAAATTAAAAATATGAAATGAGTCACAATATTCTCTTATTTAAAAGGTCTAATAGACCGCTTTTTCCTTCTTCTTTTTGATCATAGAAATAAAAAATATTAAGAGGTTCTCCGCAACTAATCCTTAATCCCTTATTAGGTACCGCTTTATTTTCCCTTCTTTTTTGATCTTAGAAATAAAATTATTAAAAGAGTCGCAAATTTAATCTTATGAAAGTTTCATCATCAATCATAAATAAGAATAAAAAATGAAAAAAAGATATATAAAAATAAATAATAAAAATAAAAAATTGAATCCTCTAAAATAGTTTATTTATTATAAATTTCTCAATATTGAATGAAAGACCTATATTTGTCTTTATATATATCTTAAAATAATTAACCATTTCCAGTTTATTTTATTTGTATTTTTTATTATTATATATAAATATGGTTAAGAACTAAAAATATTTCAACATGAATATTCCAAAAATGCAACATCAAGTTTTATCTTCTCGTAAAATTTCTAATCTAAAAACAAAATCAAAACTATTTTGATTTAAAATTTAACATATATATCACATTTAAAAAACAAATAGAGGATGTGATTAATCACTCGTAGATTTTGAATAAGCATATCTAATATCAAGATTAAATAAATAGAAAACTAATAAATACCATCATACGTGGGGCTATATATGTCCACAACTAGATTTAGGCAAGGACATAATCTAACGTGGGGCTATATATGTCCACAACTAGATTTAGGCAAGGACATAATCTAGCGATGAACATATACGATTGTGGTGCATATGGCTAGTGGGGCCCAATGTCGATGTACTATTGTGAATCAAATTTAACTTATATGATGATCAGTCTATACGCCCATTAATAAGTGGGCACTGTGTATGCTCACAATTAGATTTAGGCAAAGATTAATTTAGCATTGAAGATATATATAGGCAGTGCATTAATAGACATATAGATATAGACCGATAAGGTTAGAATTTCAAAACAGAGTCACTCGTCAAATTTGACAGTTTTCACACTTCTTACCAGTATCCACAATTTCAAAAAAAAACTTTGACAATTTAAAAAAAACATTTGACAATTTTGTAAAATTTCAAACTGTATATAACAAGCAAATCACTTCGTGACTAACAATTTACCCATCAAATTCCATCCCAATAAAACCCGTGAATATACTAGATATTTGTGGCCCGTGGAGCCCAATGTCGATGTACGATTGTGAATGATGATGGGAGTCTTGTTTCTGCAACAGCGTACGAGCAACGTGCCCACTTAGTCTGCCCCTTTCTCAACATGTTAGACATGCATTTTGTTCCATCATTTTATGGTTCTTTCACTGCTTTTCACAATCCACGTCACTAATCATGTTGGCTATAGTGGCGTCGTACTCTCACTACTTTTCCGATCCACGTCAGAAAGTAATTGGGTGTGACTAATGGGCAGTGGCTGTCAACAAAATGTCTACGTGAAGGCATCTCTGTGTTTTTCGATGAAAGTTTTGTTATGCTTTATAGCTGTAGTTTAATTAATCAGAGTAACGGTCCGGAAAGTTATGGAAATTTTGGATATATTTAGAGAAAATAAAGTAAGGATTTTTTGTAAATCCAATTTATAGTTGTTAAACTTCAAAATTTTAGTTGTTTTGAGCGTTTTTGATGGTGCTGAATCTATTTCCACCATTAAAAACACGATTCAGACACTACCTGTACAAAAAAAAACTTGAATTTTTTTTGCCCAAATTTCAACCACTTTTGACTATCCAAGCATTGGGCGGACAACTCCATTTGTTATATTTACCTAAAATAAGTGTTTTATAATTCTGTTGTAGAATTAACATTAAAGCATATATATTTTAATTGTGGTATTAAATTTTATAACCTTTCTTTTTCAACCGAAGGTCATAGGCAGCGACCAAATTTGTTGGGTGTTTACTGGTTTTTCAATTTCGCTTATTTAATTGCGATTAAATTCGTTGGGTATTCCTTGGTTTTTCAATTTCACTTATTTAATTGTTATTTACTCGCATTTTTAAAATTTACACATAATTAATTCTTTAAAACATCATGGATATTTAAAATTTAACCATACCCATGCATATAAAAAAATATTTACTTTAAATATGATTAGAAAGTCTATACTATAATGGGAAAGTTAATATATTTTTAAGATTAAACAAATTAATATAATTTTTTTTTGTTTTTTTCATAATATAAGAGTTTTGATTTTAATATAAGATAACAAGTAATTTTAGTAATAATTTTTCGAGTTTTTATTTTTCATAACTAGTTATGCATTCAAATTTCTTGATGGAAAATTATAAATCTAATGCTCATCATCTCGTTTATCATTACTTAATAAAGCCAAGTCATATTAGACTATATGACCATTCAATTGAAATATATTTCATTTTTTATATTAATCTAGTTAAGCACAATGCACTAACTTGATGTTAAATATGTAAAAAAAAAAAAAAAAAATCGCTGCTCTGTATTACCAAAAATCAAGATTACATAGATTTGCAAGATTGTACTCTAAGGATTTTAATCCTCCTCAAGTCATTACTCGTAACACTAGCATGTCCGTTTTTTTTTATACAACACTGGATACAAAATTTACAAATAACTATATTACTCCTTAACTGACACAAACTACTACAGACTAAATACATCATAAAATCAAAAGCCCTTATGATTGGGTGAAGCCAAAAGACAGAGGACATAGGACTTCAAATCCAACCAACAGGAACACTAATCATTATCTAAAGATGAAATCGTCACTAGCACCCTTGTGCTCGAACCTAATGGATATGGCGGATCCCCACTATTATATTCAAATGCAATATGCCCCTCCACATGATCCCGGCGAGAGTCAATCTTGTCAAGGAAAAAGCGTTGATTTCTTAGCATCCTTTTAGTCTCTTCTATGATGGAAAAGACGTTATATTGGTCCACTTGCTTGTCTTTTATGACAAGCGCCAACAAAGTCTTCATTTGCCAGTGCAAAACTTCATAATTCAAATGTTGCTTCTTCCTACCCCTTGTGTTCTAAGGGTCAGGAACCCAAGTCGACATATCCTCCAATATTTCATAAGTAGAATGATGTTGTCTCTCCACCCCTACTTGAGTCTCCATCTTACATATTTCCTTCCTTGTTTTTGGTGGAACAACAATGAAGAGACTCACTCCTCTCTGCCCCGCAGACCATTGCCCCCTCCCCCCTACCTACAACATATTCATTGTCTCTACCTAGAGAAATATTATACTTTCCTCTTCTTGCAAAAAAAAAAGAACTTAAACAAAACACATCTTCCATAGAACTAGAGCTCCAACCCACTAAACCACCCCCAAAGCTCAAGACACAGACCTCAAACTCGATTGAAGCACCTATGTGTTGAACAGAAGTCACGAAAATCTCTGTGATGGAGCCATTAACCAACACCATTGAACAAATGCACAGACACACCCCAAAAAATGAACCCCTGACACATAAGACTCTTAGGTATCCACGAAAAGTAACCCACAAGAGCTCTTCAACCCTCTCTTTACATTTCACATAACGACACACACCTTCATTGACACCAGCTATAGCCATTAGGCCATAAATTACCAATTCAAGGGAGCTCTGAAACAACGGATAAGAATAGGCTGCTAAGCCACTTTGACCCCAACAAGAAGACTAAGATAGAGCCTCCCAACTCAGAAAAACAAGACCTATCACCTCAGACCCAACCACAAGACTAAATTGAAAATAAATTTCCATAAAAAGAAAGTAATTAACTAAGATTTCACGGAGGGAGTTGCGAATGATGCCCACACCAGCCCACCGAACTCCAAGGTTCCAAGAAGCTAGACACAAACTAAGACTCCAAGGTGTTGGGTTGTGTTATATTCTTTCCACGACTAGCCCACGTAGTTAACTGGGGGGTTAGAGGGGGGGGCGGAGCCCCCCTTTGTTGCGCCGATTGTGTAGCAACGGGGGGTCACAAGGGGTTTGAGGCATACCCGTAACCCCACATTATGGGGTTTGGGGCAGCGCCCTGGAAAATTTTGGTTTTGGACCCTATGTTAGATTGGGTGGACCCACCTATGGTTTTGTGCATGATTTTCGCACATGTTTTTGGACGCAATGGTTTTCGGTCCATGTTATTGGATGCTTCAGCATGTATAAATCTGTATTATAACATTGAAAGGAACATAATGAAAAATCAAGCTGGTTGTCCCGGTTTTGGGATCCAGGGGAAAACCTCTGTGTATATGTGTTTTATATGTTATGCTCTTACATTGTTTATTTTATGTGTTTTAGAATTCATATGCTGGTAATTTCTGTACAGGGTTAAAACCTACACAAGGAAACTTTGTTACTACTCCCACACCTCTTTGAGTTGGAGAGTTCTAACTTCGCCACCTCAATTTCAAACCCAAGCCCAAACACAAAACACCCTTCGTTATTAGTTGGAACACAATGCAAGCATAGGGAGGATGAGGACTGGCCATCACCTCCACTTAAAACTCCATATGCGACTTCCGAAAACTTCTTTTGGATAATGCCAATTGGCGTTTGCATGTGATTGTATGCAGGGGGTGTTGAAAAATGTAATTAGGTTTGGTCTTCATAATTATATTTGAGTCATAATAAAATGTACTTATGAAAAAAATGAAAAGAAATTTTATTATTATTATTACTACTACTTATTAAAGCATGGGTTTCATGCTTGGGTCATCATGTTTTAGGTCAAAGTCCTCATTGAGGACTTCTAGGATTTATTCTAAGTCAATAGAGTCATTGTACATTTAAAGAGACCTTTCTTGGGATTTTGAATCATGTAAAAATAATTATTTTTGAGTCAAAAATCAATTATGTCACCTCCACACCAAGTTGGCCTCAAGTAGGATAATTTGACCTCACCAGAAGCCTATCTATTGAAGAAGTTTGATTCATTTGGAGGAAAATCACTCACACAAGTTCAATCTCCTAGAAGAAGACGTGAAAAATGGTGAAGTTGTAGTGGAAGAAGGAGAGTTACAAGATCAAAGGTTTTGGGTTATCTCTCTCTCTGAAACATGTGATTTTCTGGTCTACGACATCAAGGTTGAAGTTATGTTACAACATCAAGAATTTATGTTACAAAATCAAGAAGTTATGTTACAACATCAAGGTCGAAGTGCTACTTCAAGGTAGAAATGTTGCTTCAAAGTCGAAGAACTAAGTTCTTCACGTTGAAGTTGTTGCATTAAGATCGAAGTAGGCTAGGTCGAAGATACTATTGCATCGAAGTGTTGTTGTTGCTACTGTTTCATCTAGGTTGAAGACAATACTGGAAAGTGATCATTTTCTAAAAAAGGAAAGCTTGGCTAACTTGGTGTGGAGGAAGTATGTGTCTAAGTCAAGAGTCTTGGATTATCTCAGGAAAACTATTGAAGAGTTGTTAACTGGATTTACCCCAAGATTGGGGTTTTGCTTTGCCTGTCCACCTACATTTGGTGTCCTTGATCTTTGTGCTAATGTTTTGGTAATTGCTTGATGAATTACGATAAAATAAGAACATAAGAAAATTAATAAGAACACAAGAATCTCACAAGTAAATATCAAGTATAAGAAAATATTTTTGGCTTTCTAATTTTATAACATGGTATCAAAGCTAAGGTGAAGAAGAAAGAAAAAGGCAGGTTGAAGATCTATTGAAAGAAGACTAAGTAATCTCAAGTAGTTGATCAAGGAATCATAAAGGGAGACCTTAGAAGAGAAGAAGCTTAAGACAATGTCTAACTCAATAAAGGGAGATAACAAATTAGAAGGAGCCTCAAATTACAAGTCATGGAAAAGAGGATAGATCTAATCATCGAAAAGAATAAAGTTTTGGATCTAGTCAAAGGAAAAGTAAAGAAACCTACATATGAATCAAGTGAAGCAAAGAAATAAAAGTTTAGCGAAACAAAGAATTTAGCCATGAGCCTAATAATGGATGGAATGCATGTAGTCAAGAAGGAGTCAAAATATCTTTAGTAATCAACAAGAAGAGTGAAGAAGATAAAATCTCGAATGACTATTCCGCTCATCATGAGAAGAAAGGAACCTTCAAGAAGTTTAAAGGGCCAGAGCTTTAGTTGTCACAAGATGGGTCACTATAAAAGGGATTGTCCTGATAATCCATGGAATAAAAGAAGGAACATGGATCAAGCAAACTTTGTCGAAGAAGTTTCACTAAAGAAGAACAAGATGGAAGGCTCCGAAGTCAAAGACTTATTTGTTAGGGACTCCATCCATTACGTATCCCTCAAGTTTGAATTAAGAAGGAGCCCTCAATACTTTCCAAAGATAAGTATCTTACTCCTTGTATTATCTTTTATATTTGGTTTCCCTTACTTATCTAACTTTGTCTATATTAAATACTAATGACATTTCTATTCATATTTTCCTTGTTTAGGAAAGGCTTACTGAATACTGAAGGATTATGAAAGAAGGCCTCACAAGACAAAGAATTTGGATTACAAGGTTTGTTAAGAAACAAAGGTATGTCTTAGACCATAAACTTTGTTCTCTTCATCATAAAGGTATATTCATTCTTTTTTTGGTAAGATATTCTACATTACTAACATTGTTGTGTCTAGCACTCTTGAATCGTAAAGATTCTTGATTGGGTGATTTAACATTAGATAAATATACCCTCCTCACATATTTGATTATTCTTATGGAACCCTAAATAGGTTCTCTATAAAACCCTAACTTAAGGGCATGTAGATGACAATGTGTGAAACCATAGCCTACTTAGGGTTATTGATGAAGTCTAAAGAAAATTTTTGATTCTTTGATAATGTCATCTTTGGGGTTTTGGTATGGTTATGAAAACCATAACTTGTTAGGGTTGAAAGGTGATATATGAAATCTCAAACCTTTGATTTTTTGGTAATTTAGGGTTTTCTATGCTATGTATTGAAACCCTAGATCTTTAGGGTTTATGAGCAAGACTCTTATGACCTAGGAATGAATCCCTAGGTATATGTTTGTTCATCTAATCAAGTTTTTTATATGTTTGACTTTAATGTGTTTGTGTCATTGGGTTTGCCTGACATATGTTGTTATGATATGCTTATGCATGATGATGAAATCCTAGATATGCATATGTGTTGACCTAATTATTGATGGTCATAAGTCCTTGGGTTTGGAACTAAGCCATAATCGAAGTTTGATATTCTATGATGATATTGTTTGTGAATTTTAGGGCTTTCTAGCTAATCCTTAGTAGAAGTTAAATGCTCTAGTATATAATTTGACAGATCCGAGATTTATGAAAGGTTGATAAAAATCTAAAATTGTATTGTGATCAGTTTTATTGTTGATAATGATTAAATGAAAATCGAGGGTTCACATCAAACCCTAGTAGAATCTAGTCATGTTGTTGATTTAGTTGTGATTGGTTTTGATTGTTGAGTCTCATGTATGAAATCTAGGGTTTGTATGAAATCCTAGTAGGAAGTCTAACATATGAATCTCGAAAGTTGTTAGATGCATTATTATACTGGTCTCTAGGGTTTTCTATATGTTATAAAAGAGTTTTTCATATCTCTGAAAGAAATATTGAAACCCTATATATAATGAGATTGATGTCTTGAGTTGTTGATGTGATTTAGGGTTTGTAACAAAACCTAGGAAAGAAGTTGAAGTATAGAAGTAAAGTCTCTTGTTGATTATGTTTATAAATTCTAATGCTTCCATTATTATATAATTTTGATGAGGTTAACTTCATGCTTCTATAGATTTGGTTGTACTTGCTATCTAAGTTGTGCAGGTACATAATCTTCAAGATGGTGAAGATGTTCATAAGTAAAGTTGATATAATAAGCATGATGAAGGACTATATATGAATGTTGATGATCAACATGAGAAGAATGGAAGCCATGAAGGTTTCTCCAATGTCATAAGAATAAGTTGATCTCCCTAAGTGAAAAGGGAGCGTGGATAGAAGAAATCTCCTTAGTTAAGAGGGAGGGCATATCATATTCATGATGGTTGCCTTGAAAGAAGAAATTGGAGAATGTATTTTGAGGTGTTTCTGAAAGAAGGAAAGAAGGATCCAGTTGTAAAATATGTTGTTGAATGTAAAGTAGGAAAGGAAGTTGTATGGTTGAGGAATCTTTTGTCAAAATTCATTTGGAAATCTTTAAGTCCTACTGTGAAAAGCTGAGAAGCAACATCAAGATGTCTAAAAGACCCCAGAGGTTTGTGTTTACTTATTTACATTTGAAAGATTGTTACCAATTGGCATTGTGTTTGTACAGGTAAATCTCTTGGAAATTTTAATAACATGTTTTACATTCTTGTTGTTATCGATTAGTTTGATCAGGAGAGATTTGTTGTTACTGATCCATTTGATTGGGATGGATTTGATACTAATTGTAAAAATCAAATTTGTTGAGCCTTTGTGAGTGAATCATTTCCTAGGAGGACATCAGTCTGACACTATTTTTTGATGTCTAGATCCTGAAGTAGGGAGGGTGGCATTGGTCATAGACCTCTGGCCTTGGATATGCACCTAGATCCCTGGGTTGGTGGTTAGCAAGTAAGCCTGATGGTACCTAGAGCGGCTGAAAGCTTTAGTCCATCTTATTCCCATTCACATAGATTTCCCTGATCAGGAATCTAGTCCATGGAATTTCGGTGCCTAAATTGTTGAGAGACCTTGGATAGATTTCCTTGGTCAGGAATCTAGTTGATGGCATTGCAGTGCCTAAACTCTTCACAGTTCACATAGTTGGAGATCTTCCTTATACTTGTATATGATGAATACTTCCCTAGATAAGAGGGAGTGTTGAAAAATGTAATTAGGTTAGGTCTTCATAATTGTATTTGAGTCATAATAAAATGTACTTATGAAAAAGAATGAAAATAAATTATTATTATTATTATTATTATGACTTATTAAAGCATGGGATTGATGCTTGGGTCATCATGTTTTAGGTCAAAGTCCCCATTGAGGACTTCTAGGATTTATTCTAAGTAATAGAGTCATTGTACATTTAAAGAGACCCTTCTTGGGCTTTTGAATCATGTAAAAAGAATTATTTTTGAGTCAAAAATGAATTATGTCACCTCCACACCAAGTCGGGCCAAAGAAGAGTAATTCAACCTCACCAGAAGCCTATTTATTGAAGCAGTTTGATTCGTTTGGAGGACAATCACTTATACAAGTTAGATATCCTAGAATAAGTTGTGAAAAAGTGCAAAGTTGCAATGGAAGAAGGAGAATTGCAAGATCAAATCTCTCTCTCTCAAACGTGTAATTTTCTGGCCTACGACATCAAGGTCGAAGTTCTATTACAACATCAAGAAGTTATGTTCTAGCATCAAGGTCAAAGGATGGAATCAAGGTCTAAGTGTTGCTTTAAGGTAGAAGTGTTTCTTCAAGGTCGAAGAGTTAAGTGCTTCAAGGTCAAAGTTGTTTCATTAAGATTGGAGTTGCTAGGTCGAAGATACTACTACACCGAAGTATTGTTACTGCTACTGCTACATCTAGGTCGAAGAAAGTAGTGGAAAGTGATCATTTGCTGAAAAGGAAAGGGTTGACTTGGTGTGGAGGAAGTTTGTGTCTAAGTCAAGAGTCTTGGATTCTCTCAGGAAAACTATTGAAGAGTTGTTGACTTGGTTTTCCCCAAGATTGGGTTTTTTCCCCGGTTTTCCGCCTACATATGGTGTCCTTGATCTTCACACTATTGTTTTGGTAATTTCTTGATTAACTAAGATAAAAGAAGAACATAAGAAAATTAATAAGAACATAAGAATCTCACAAGCAATTATCAAGTATAAGAAAATATTTCTGATTTTTTTATTTTTCTAATAGGGGATTGATCATGCACCCCCTTCACTAATGCACATCACATCCAGGGGTGGTAAGAACAACCTCCAAATCCCCCTCTTTAAATGCATTAACACCATTGGGATGCTAAATATGTAATTTTTATTCTTTTGAGTTGATTTAGATTTCTTTATTACAATTGTGTTTTGTTAAATTATTTTCATGTTTTTTTTCAAGGATTCACCTATTTTAATTAGAATAGATATTAATGCACTATATTTATTATGTGCAAGATGCCCATGACTATGGAGATACCAAGTTGTTCAACGAGAGAGTTGTAGCCAAAGGAGAGGGGGAGCATTATAATTGTGAGTTTTAGATTGAATTTATTTATTTCTAACACCTATGTATATAATATTATCTAGCTATGATGAGGTTGAAGTTTGATTTTGATTTTCACTTATTATTTTTGTTTGGAAACCACCCATCATTGGATAGTGTGTGCATAAGCCTATTGCATCAATCCCCTTTACGAAGCTACATAAGATGAAATGCTACTTATTGTATTGTATTATGCCTTTCTGAATGGCTATTTGTCATGACTAAAGTCACCAGATTCACTCAGACCACCTCGATCACTTCATTCTAACCTTCATTTAGAGGGAGGCAAGAGTAATCAATATAATTTAGTCAAAATTATGATAATATGAGCTTTCCCCATTACATTATTTATTTCATCAAATTTACCCAGGTTCTTCTTTCCTAGGATATTTACGGAAAAGAATTTATTAAAAAACACTATTGGTCATAATTGACAATAATCACACACACACACACACACACAATAAATATAATAAATATAAAATTTCAGGCAAAGGGAAATTTTAAAAGGGAACTCGTTATACAAAACTTACTTGACAGGCAGGATTGCTCGTCAAATTTATACCCTTGTCATAGGTGACACTATGATGCCAATGTCATTGCATGGATGGGTAATTTAGTTGTGAAATATGATTATGAGTCATGATGAACAAGAATGGGAGGCAAGTGTTTTTAAAGGCCCGTGTATAAGAAATTTCATTGTTGTTTCCAATATGATCATTATGCATCAACATAGATGGTGGGTGCATGACCTAGGGTTATCACAACATGATTTGAAACAGGTTATAGAAATTATTCATTAAGGTAAGGTATACAAATCACTTGCTCTGTTTTGGATTCTATGTTTGCTAACGATTAGAGGTAGATGGGCCCATCCTTTGCATCTGTCACTTTCAAGCTCTCCTTCATGTTATTCTCAGCGTGTGAAAATATTTTGTGCTATGTTACAGTATTCAACATCATGCCTTGAGGGAGAGTAAGTTGGCAAGGTTGATGAGGCAAAGAGGGACCTTATTGTTCATAGGCCCAGTGAGTAACTTAGGAAGCCATGGATGCTTATTAGGAACATATACCCCATCATATTAGAGAAAAAATCACAACTATTGAGTCAAGGTCCAACCCGAGTGGAGCACCATCCATGACTAAGACATCGATGAGGAACTAGGTAATTCGATACTAGACATAGGTAGTTCACAGGCTAGGGATTCCAAGTATAGGAAGATTGTATACCTCTACTTGCATATCAAAATAGAGGTAGGAAGTTTTTCTATAGCAAGATGAAGTTGTCCTTCAACTCACAACTTTCCACCCATTCATATCACGTCCTTATCAAGCATGTTGTAGTCCACAAGAACAAGTAACAACACACCTTTCTTAGTGCTGATCTTCATGCTATAGATTGATATTCAAAATAATGAATCTTATAGTAATTTGTGTGTTTCCTCCATATTTTTTTGCTTCAATAAGATATATATATATATATATATATATATATTATATATATATATATATATATATATATATATATATATATATATATATATATAAAATTAAAAAAATTTATGTAAAAAAAAATTTAATAATTGATTAAAAAAATCTACCTATCTTAATCAAATATTTATATCATTTTGAATTGAAAGAACAAAATTGGTTATTGATAAAAGACCATATGGACCTCTTGAACTAAATCGGGAAAACTAGTCTAATGAAATGGTTTTTCTTTTTCCCTTGAGGAAAAAATAATCTCAAAGGGGTGATTAAATATAATAATATGTTTTTAAATATAAGGTTTATCTCTCGAATGGGAGGGGGATCAAGGATGATTTGAGAAGTTGGTCGGGATAGGTGGGTGTTTTATAATGAAGCTTATTGTTTAGATACTTGTGGTATTCTTTATAGTCCTTCCAATTATGAAAATTGATGTAAAAGTAATGAGGGTTTTATGAGAGGTGATCGTAAAAGGATGGCATAACCATGGCACCTTAGTTCACTTATACCTCAGTTATGCCTCGTTATGGTTGATCATGAATGTCATGGGACAAAAAATGAAAAGTACAACTGCCATCATGGATATAAGAGGGGTTTCAAGCTCTTATTTTCCTTCCCACATCTCCTACCAAATCCAAGTATCCTTCCAATTATAATTGGCTCTCCTATGGTTTTCTATTTTGGATACTCAATCAATTAATTCCCTATTTTGGTTGCCCAATGAGTTTTGGCCAATGTTCACTTTATATCTTTATATATATAATTGACTTAGGTAACATTCACCAAGGTGATTCTATGTTCTTCATTGTTTTATTCATTAGCAGGTTTAGTGTGACATCCCTTGGTTAGAATTCCTTCATTTCAAATAAATTGTAATTAATTAAAATGGATGAAAGAGGGACACATATTCCATTGCTTGAGGAGGGAGATTGCTTGAGGAATTGATTATTTTAAACAACAACCTTGGTTGCTTGAGTGGTTTTAAAATGGGTTGATTGTGCAGTAAATTTAATTGAAAAGAAGAGGATAAGCCCAGGTGTCCTTTAAGCCCCAACAACAAGCAACGAAGGAAAAAACCAAAAAAATAATAGAAGACAACATGGGTTTTGTTGTCCAAGACAGTTGACCTACGTGGGCCTAGGAAAAATATAGGCAATTGGTCTATTGGTGAAGGCATGAAATAGGTCTGCGTGGGAAAAGAAGATGAGTGCGCAGATGCTAAGGAGAACTCTCTCGCACAAGGAGATAAGATAGGATAACACAAAATGAAGTGCACTGCAAGAAAATTTCCTCCAAATGGTAGAGGTGAAACATAGAGAGAGACATAGAAGTAGTGAAAGAGGAAGAGAATACACTCTTTCTGCTCTTTCTTGCATATGCACTCAGGTAGAGCAAAGAAAGAGAAAGGAGAAGGATCGTTGATGCATTTTGTGTTTTTTAACTATTGAGTAGTTGCTAGGTGGAGGCAGTGTGTCCTTGGGAGACACTCTTTCAGTTGCTAAAATTGGTTTAAACTCTTCTGAATGCACTCTTCCTCAAGCTTTGGAATATGGCTCGAGGGTGACAACTAAAACTAAGCTTGGTTGCAACTTGTCTAAGGTTGGGTGGAGAGTTAGATTCCCAACCTTAGTTTCCAGGACTTTACCTTACCATATAAGTGCTTTGTAACTATGTATGGATGAAGATATTATATGATTGATTATTGAATTGCCTATGTGCCATCATAAGTGGGTTTTATGCTATGTGTGCCATAGATTGTTGAATGGATGCATGATGTGTTGTGTAAACATTGTTTTAGATGCTTGGAATAGTTATTTTCTATAAAAGAAAGAACATTGGGCTTCTGCATAATGTGTCAGGAATGGGTTTATTTAGTATTTTATTCCTGAGTTTAGATTTTGGGCATGAATTCCCTGAGTAAATAATGTTGGATAACTCATTCAATACTCCATTATTACCATTGATGGTTAATACTGGTTTAATATTATAATGGGACCATGGTTGTGCTAATGTTTGGGAATGATTTAATCTTGTTCTTATTTTTGTGCTTGAATTTGGTTCATTTGCTTGAATATAATAGTTATACAGAATCTGTGTCATTATGGGCCTAGAATTAATCTATCTACATGGGTGTGAAAGGTAGTTGAATGCTTGTGTGGAAGTGACCTTTGTGTAATTCACTGATTTTAATAGATGGCTTGTGTTGAGTGATGGAAAAGGTATGCATTTTCCGTTTATTTCTTTATCTTTTCCTTTGGATCATAACTCCTTTATCTAAAATGTAATATGTTAAAGAATTATGATAGAATTAAGGAGATTTGTGATTAATGCAAAATAACTAATTATTGTCTTTTCTATACAGAAAGTGAACGGAATAGAAATTTACTATTCGGAAGGTAGAGACAAAAGCAAGGCAACTGTTGTTTCTCCACTAGGAAACCGTGTCCAGACAAGAAGAATGAGACTGACGCGTGCAGCTCAGGAAAAGATGGAGAAAACAGAGTGGCTACGCAAGAGGACAAGAAGACAACTGAAGATGGAATATTAAGCGAAGCCCTCAGGATCTTTTGATCTTGAGGGATCACTACTTTAAAATTTATCTATAACCTTGATGTATCCGCCTACCCATTATAATGGGGCACCAATTGTAAGACAAAATGGGATTGATTTTTCAGAATTAATGTTGTAATTTCAACATTGATCATCAAATCTCTTTGAGGAGCGATAGCTGTAACTCTGCCATATATGATTAATATATAACTCAGTTGCTGTTCCATTATCTGATCTTGGAGTAAACGCAACAGTGCTTCCCTGGTGGCTAAGGGCCCCGCCCTGGTGGATCCACTTGCTTCTTGTATCACTATGTTATAATTAAAGTCATATGTGGTTTGATTTCCTTTGCATTTCCTTAATTCGCTTTATTCGATAATCTTCTATTTCTGAACATCTTGTTGAATTACTCTGTTACATCAAGATCGTAATTAGATTGAGTTGATAACATGATTGTTATTCATAACTCAGTGTCATGTTGTTCCTTTTGAAACAATACTGCGTTGTCTAGTTCAGATTCTGTTGTTCACTCACAACTGCAGCTGCTGTTCAATTATAATCATAATTGTCATTCCTTTATACCTACGATTAATGTTCACTCCACCAGAATAAGACTATTGATTCTATTACTTTATAGTCGTTGTGTGTTTACACTTAATGAGATTTATTGTCCCTTTATTATCTGAAGATTGATGTTCAGCTCATTTCAGGTAAAGATTGTTGTTCGATTCATTTCTGTAGATTAAGCTTTGTTGTTCAATCTTTTCAATAGACTTAGTTGTTGTTCCTTTTATGCAAGGATTTGCTTTCACCTTTTAATTGATAGTGCAGCAAGTGTGTTTTAGCAAGAATTTCCAATTGAATTGTTATTTCTAGTTATTTGCTTTAGTATGGATTGAAAGATCTACAACTGTAAAGAACATTGGCTATCGTTGTCTAAGTTCTCAGATTGGAGGTCCTGTTTATGATTGATTTGATTTATATCAGTTGACAGAGGAAAGAGTTATCATTACTGCATTCTTGACCGATAAGTTGCTATAGTTTTCTGAATGAATGATTTAGGTTTCAGAGCATTAAGGTTTCTTTTAATTACAAGTAGATTCTATTTCCAACATCCGTTTACTCTTGTATTTAACACTATACAACAAACTAGAAAACATTACTCTTGAATCAAGTGACCGCCTCAGACTGAGTACACTCTTGAGATAAAAAATCATACCTGGATTGATAATTAATGTAGGATAAATAGGGGTTAAAAAGACACCTTTTATCACTCAACATTTTGGCACCATTGTTGGGGAGAGTTTATCCATTTGTTTTTTAAAGAAGAGTAGTGTGCATTTGATAAGTCCCTGTTAGGAGAGAATTGGGTATAAAAAACGAAAGGTAAGAACTTGCGTATGAAGCATCTAACAACCCTGCTCCCCCACCTGCTTTCCTGCATATTTGTTGATTACTTTGGGTAGAAATAAGTATTTGAGTTGTGTGCATGACTAAGCAGAAAAAGCCTGAAAAGAATCCAAAACCACTACCCAAACCTGATAAAGCTAAGGGACCGGTGACCCTTGGCCGATCGACCTTTATAGACGATAAAGCATAATCTCAGCCATCAGTAGATCCTAGAAAAGTTGCTTCTAGGAAACCTACTAACTCCCTTCGAGCCACAAAATCACCATCTGTAGCCTTTGTTGAGGTGCACAACCAAACATAAGAGCAATATTTTCAAGAAATTGAGAATTCTAGCCCAAATTTACAATAAGGGAACCTTAGTAATCTCTACGAAGGAGGAGGAGAAACAGGGGAAACATAAGAACCAAGATATCCTCTTAGAATAGTTCAGCCACTAAGCAGCCCAGATAAGGGAAGTGCAATCAAAATTATCCAGAACAAAGATGAAGAACCCGAAGAGCCAAGATCGCCCCAGATATTACTTCAACAAGGAACTCTCATCATCCCAGACCAAGGAAGTGTTGTTAAGACCATTCCTACTCCTAGTTAGCCTAGGAATAACTCCCTAGAAATCCCAGAAGGATATTGGCACATATTTGATCAAATGGCCCAAAATCAGCAAACACCTTAGATCTCCACTCTACAATATCCCATTGTGGACACTGCAGTAAATGCACCTATGAAAGCCATATTTCTGTAGCATATCCCTACATTACATGGCCTAACATCAGAAGGCCCAGATGCATTTTTGTTTGAATTCGATGTATTATGCCGGGGGTATGACTATACCACTGATCCCCAAAACCTAAAACTATTTCCCTCCACATTAAAAGGAGCAGCTTTACGATGGTTTATGGGGTTAGGTGGAGGTGTTATAAACGACTAGGATCAGATGAAAGGTGATTTTCTAAATAAATATCAGGATTATTGTAGGTCTAGATAATTGAAGGATGAAATATTTTAGATGGTATCCAG
This sequence comes from Pinus taeda, assembly GCA_000404065.3. Lineage (NCBI taxonomy): Eukaryota > Viridiplantae > Streptophyta > Pinopsida > Pinales > Pinaceae > Pinus > Pinus taeda. Next base: position 134,146 of record APFE031167170.1, on the reverse strand, counting down.
ACCTAATGAGACACTAGAAGAGTATGTTGAACATTTTCAATATAATCTTCAGAGATCTCCTTATGCATCATTACCCTTACCGGACAGTGTGTTAAAAACTACATTAATTAAAGGAATGAAGAAACAATGGGGTGAAACACTAAATATTATGGGAAAAGTGATGTCTATCAAGAAAATTTTGCTGACTTTATTGATTTTTGTATGAGGAGTTCAAGAGGCAGTGCAAGGCTAAAACCAGCGGAACATGACATGCTCACAAGGGACAACAAGATCTCCAGTGGAGGAGTAATCCGCGCAGAAATCAGGAATTTACTGGAGGATTTCAAAATTGATATATTGGGGACTCTAACAACGCAGCTCGATATTATGTAAGCTAAACAGAAATAAGCAGAAGCAGAGCAAAACCTGGCAATATTTTTCCTTAGATGCAGAAAGAAACACAACCATAAAGAGTGCCCACTGGATGCAGTTCAAGTCTGCGCTATTTGTACAAAAGATCACTCCACAGAGAACTGCCCCTCATTCCCGGGTTTGAAATCAATGTACAAAGAAGCGGAAGAAGAATTAGAACTAGTGTACCTACTTAATCAACACCGTCAATGGCAGCCATGACAACCAGGTATGCCCTCTGATCCATATTCTTCTTTCCAACCTCCACAATATCATGCTCAACAATATAATACAATGTGGCAAAATCGGCCACCCTTCCCAAGCTGGTCACAACAACCATTTCCTTCATCACCATGGCCAAATCAAACAAGCCAAACTAATTGGCCAAACTTTCCCTACTCTCCACCATGTTGGCAAAACAATGCATACCCAAGACAATGGTCCCCTTCCTCTTCGTAGAGTCAAGTCTGGCAGTCAAATTGGCAAAGATCGATGAATCAGCTATCTAGAACCATCCCCCTCCCTAAACCCACATTGCCAGTGCAATATACACTACAAAAAAATCCCCAGTCCAACTTAAGACCGCAACTCCCAAACCAACCCAACCCGAACCCTAATAATAGACCAGTTCAATCTGTTCAAATAATTGAAACACCAGAACTTGAAACTAATGTAAGGGAGTGCAACAACCTTCAGTTAAGGTCTAGGCGCATAATAGAAACTGAGGGAGATAAAAATTCTCAAGTTGAAAATCCATTGCCTGTAGAACAACCACTACAAGATGAGGATGTGGTCAGACAACAAAATCACAACCAGGCAACCACGTCTTCTCCCCCATTCCTAGAACGATTAATCATACCATGCCCTATAGAACATCCTGACTTTGATATTCTAGGAGAATTAAGAAATTTGTGTATAAAGATCCCACTCCTCCAGGCAATCCAAGATATTCCAATATATGCAAAAACTATCAAAGAGTTATGTATAAGAAAGTCAAAGAGGAGAATAACAACTAATCCAATCGTCTAAGTAGTTGGCACCCTTCAAATATGAAGACCTAGGGAATCCTATAGTGACTGTGAAAATCAATGGACAAACCTTTTCAAACGCCCTAGTTGATTTAGGGACTGAAATTAATATTTTAACAACCACCACTTGTCAAAAACTTGGCATTACATCAGTAGAACCAACTACCACCCTATTGGAACTGGCTGACCGATCGGTAGTTAGGGTAGAAGGTATACTACACGATGTCATGGTATCTGTAGATTCCTGGGAATACCCTGCCGAATTTATGATAATCAACCCCACAAACCGACTCGATGGACACCCTTTAATCTTAGGTAGACCTTGGCTAGCGACTGTTGATTCTTACATTGGCTGTCGACAAGGTAGTATGACTATAACTAGAGGGAGTAATATCAAGAATCTATCTCTATACCCTCCAGCCCAGCCATGTTTAACAATAATGAAAACTAACAAACAACTTGTATCATATCTCACAGAAAACATTAGTTCACCATTAACCATAGAAGATGCCCTCGATTTTAAAGACCAAACAGAGGATGACATTATTAACAACTTCATTAACTAATCCGAATCTAGATCCCATGTACAATGTCACATGATAGAGGCAACATTTGACAATGAACTAGAATAATATCCCCTCAAAGGGACTCATGATCAATCAATACCCACTACCTCTATTTCAAACAGAAAAACTATAGAGGTTGAGCCAGGAAAAACCTTGAACATTAACAAAAGCCTGAATCTTGAACAAGAAGAAAAGCTGGTCCACCTACTGAGAAAATACAAGGAAGCTCTTGCCTAGGATTATCCGGACATGAATGGAATTGATCCCCAACTATGTACACACCACATTTATACAAAAAATGATGCTAGACCCGTTTGCCAACCCCAACGGAGACTCAACCCTCACCTGAAAGATATTGTGAAAGCTGAGTCAAATTTTTTTTTAGATGTAAACTTTATTTATCCAATATTCGATAGCAAGTGGGTCTCTCCACTAGTAGTGGTGCCAAAGAAGAATGGAAAATGGAGGATTTGTGTAGACTACAAAGAATTAAATAAAGCAACTCAAAAAGATCACTTTCCCCTTCCATTCATTGATCAAGTATTAGATTCATTAGCAGGAAAGAAATTCTTTTCTTTCCTAGATGGCTTCAGTGGGTACAATCAGATTTAGATTTCCCCTGAAGACCAAGATAAAACTACTTTTACCTGTCCTTAGGGAACCTTTGCCTACAAAGTCCTACACTTTGGTCTATGCAATGTGCCTACCACATTTCAGAGGGCCATCCTTAGCATCTTTTAAGATTTAATAAATGAAGGGCTTGAAGTATATATGGATGATTTCACACCATATGGAGATGATTTTGAGCTAGCACTAGAAACATTGGAAAAGGTGCTGCAATGATGTATTTCCACCAAGCTCTGCTTGAGCCATGAAATGTGCCATATGATGATGACCGAGGGACTCATCCTAGGTCATTATATCTCAATAACCAGAATACAGGTAGATTTAGCCAGAATTCAAATAATTTTGTTAATACCTACTCCTACCACACAGACAAAGGTATGGAGTTTTCTAGGATTTTCTAGTTATTATAGGAGATTCATAGAGCATTTTTCTCAAATAGCTGCACCTCTATATGCACTGAAAGGGAATGTTGATTTTATTTGGACAGATAAATGTGACCGTGCTTTTGAGAATCTGAAAAAGCTTGTGTTAATAGCCCCAATGCTTAGAGGCCCAAAGTGGGATCTGCCATTTCAAATTTCATTTGATGCTTCAGACATAGCTATTGGAGCAGTCCTTGGGCAGGAAGAAGATATAAAGCCATATGCAATTTATTATATTAGCAAGAATTTATCTCGTACTGAACTAAACTATACCGTAATTGAATAAGAGTTTTTAGCTGTAATACATGCTGTAAATAAATTTAGGCATTACATCACTAGATATCATGTTGTTTTATATACATATCACTCTACCATAAAGTACTTAGAAAATAAACCCGTTACAAACAGTAGAATAACAAGATGGTTGATTTTATTGTAGGAATTTGACATCACAATAAAAGATCGACCTGGGAAAGAGAATCTTGTAGCTGATTTTCTCTCATGAATGCTGAAGCCAGCGGACGCAAAAACAGTCAAAGATCAATTCCCAGATGGACATTTGTTTGTTGTTGCTGTCAAGACATCCTGGTATGTTGATGTGGAAAATGATTTAGTAGTAGGTAAATTACCAAAGCATCTAACCCCCAATGAACGAAAACAGATTGTGCAACGTAGTACCTGATTTTCTTGGATTGGGGGCTACCTATTTCATATAGGGGCAAATATGCACATCAGAAGATGTGTCCGTGAAGATGAAATATTTGACATTCTGAAAGCTTTTCATGACGGACGATGTGGCAAACATTTCGCAGATCGCAGGACTAGCCCCAAAGTTTTGCAAACGGGCTATTACTAGCCCACAATATTTAAAGACACTAAGAAATTTGTTCAAGATTGTGACAGTTGCCAAAGAGTAGGATGCCCTGGACAGTCCAACGAAATGCCTTTAAACCTACAGTTAGTAATCAGACCATTTGAGCGTTGGGTGCTCGATTTTGTTGGTCCGATCAACCCATCATCAAATCAGAAAACATATATTCTAGTAGCAATAGAGTATGTTACCAAATGGGTTGAAGCAGAGGCACTTCCAAGAGCTACAAAGGATTCTGTAATATGTTTCCTTTTCCAAATATTTGTGCGATATGGCCTCCCAAGGGACATAATCACAGATAGAGGACCACAATTTGTAGGTAATAAAATCTCTACAACATTAAAAAATTATCACATTCAGCACAAAATTACCACTCTATATCACCCACAGGCAAATGGCCAAGTAGAGAGCACGAATAAGGTTACAGAGGCAATACTTACAAAAACAGTTGCATCACACAGACAGGACTGGGCTTCAAGATTGCCCGAAGCCTTGTGGGCATATCGAACAACATGGAGAAATACCACTGGTCATTCACCATATCAACCAGTATTTGGGAAAGAACCCATCTTTCCAATAGAATTCAAGATACAAACATTCAGAACAGCACAAGAGGTGGGTTTGAATCTAAACGAGAACCAGACTAATAGATTACAGCAAATTAATGAGCTAGATGAAATTATTCTCTCGGCTCTTCAACACACTGCATTAATTGAACAGTAGAGAGAAAAATGGCACGACGCTCTGATCAAAAAGAAAATCTTCCACGAAGGAGATTGGGCACTCCTATATGATTCTAAGTTTCAAGAATATCTAGGAAAACTCCAGACTCGATGGCTTGGACTATATGAAATACAGAAAGTGCATGATAATGGCACCATTACTTTAACTACTATTGACGGATCTATACATGCCTTTAAAACAAATGGTCACCGAGTGCGACTATACCGTAAATCGCTTACTCGGGAATCCTTTTACCAGTAGCTACTGGAAGATTCTGATATGCAAATTCTTGCTGAGGAAAATAATCCTTCCTCGGCATTGGTTCACTAAACAATCCCATTGTTCTCAAACTTTGTACATAAGTTTTTCTTTTGTGCTTGTATAGACTACTTTATGTACAGACTTTTACATTTCTACTTTTTTTGTTTTTTGCTGTTCCTTTCCAAAGGAACAACATTCCCGCATTTTTATTCTTCATTTCTGAAGGAACAACACTTCCGCATTTTTGCTACTCCTTTCTAAAGGAACAAATTTTTTTCATTTTTACTATTCCTTTCCGAAGGAACAAAATTTCCGCATTTTTGTTGTTCCTTTCCAAAGGAACAACATTCCCACATTTTTGTTGTTCCTTTCTGAAGGAAAAAAACTTCTGTATTTTTGCTGTTCCTTTCCAAAAGAACAACATTTCCGCATTTCTGCTGTTTCTTTCCAAAGGAACAACACTTCCACATTTTTACTATTCCTTTCCGAAGAAACAATATTTTTGCATTTTTGTTGTTTCTCTCTGAAGGAACAACACTTTCACATTTTTTCTGTTCCTTTCTGAAGGGACAACACTTTCGCATTTTGTTGTTCCTTTTCAAAGGAACAACGTTTCCGCTAGATTGCATTTTTGTTGTTCCTCTTAAAGGAACAACACTTCCACCCAATTGTTTTTGTTGTTCCTCTTAAAGGGATGACACTTCCACCAGATTGTTTTTTCGTTTCTTTTAAAGGAACAACCCTCCTTCGCATTTTTCTTTCTGCCATTCTTTTTGAAGGAACAACAATTTCGATTTCGGATGATCTTAGGTTGTTCCACCAAAGGATCAGTATTTTATTTCATGCTTGCTTTATTTGTTGTTCCGTTTAAGGAACAACTGTTGTTCCTCTTAAGGAACAACTGTTGTTCCGTTTATGGAACAACTGTTGTTCCTCTTAAGGAACAATTGTTGTTCCTCTTAAGGAACAACAATTTCGAGTGTATTTTTTTCTTTTGTTTGCTGTTCCTCTTAAAGGAACCATGGTTTTGCATGTAGATATTCTTTTTTCTATCCCTATTAAGGAACAACAGCTGTTCCATCTAAGGAACAACACTTTTTGAGTGCATTTTTTGTGTGTGTCTGTATTTCTTAAAGAACATCATTTAGAGGATTTTTGTGAATGATGGTTCACTGTTCATGATCCCTTTAAGGCATAGGCATATATTAATGCAAGAACACAAAAACTAGAGGATATTGAAATCAACAAACCAAAGACAAATAGTTATCTTTAGAGAAATTGCTTTGTATCGATAAGAAAAAAAGAGGAAAGGACACAACTATTTATATCACTTTGTTGTCTTTATTTTCACTAAAACTAATTTGATTGATTATTTTTATCATGTTGGTTCTTCCTTAATCTTCATAATTCTCTTTGATCATTATTATTGAATAAGAATAAGGGCATATTTTTGCTCTATTGAGATGATCAAACTTCTTCCACCATACCTACTCTTAAGGAGTCTTGAGCCATCCTCTGTATATAAATAGGAAAGTGCTATATAAAAGAAAAGGAAAAAAAGAGAGAAAAATATATATCTATATGATTACTAACATGATTTGTCAGATGAAGGATAGGGGGTCTCATTAAGAGCTAGCCTACCATGATCATAAGGAAGCAGTGAAGTGGCATTCCCACTATGGCCACCACACCAGGGATATGATCCAAGAGGCATATCAGAAAAATAAAAAAAGTCCTTGGAACAGGTGGTCTCATCACAAGCCGTCCTGCCCACCTTTCACTCCTTCTTGGTGAATGGCATTGTGACTCATCTGGTTACCAAGCCAGCACAATGGCCTCCATTCTGACATCACACAACACTTTCCTAGGCATACATAAAGGATTATGGTTCCAAGGGTGAAACAAGCAACTTTGTCAAGGTTATGAACACCTATGGGCAATAGAGCTCTGCTGATGGTATTGAAGTAATACTTTTCATACACCAATAGTCATTATAACCCTTTTCTTATATCTTTATCTTGATCTCAAATGAGATTATGCCATATAACCCTTTCGAACCTCTTATACATGAAATATCGGTTATAAATGAATCATAGTGGTTAAAGTGGATAATGACTGCATAAGCATTTTTACTTACGTCCACTGTCCTCTCCCCTATTTTTCGCATCATTTCATAGAATTTCTATATCTATTTGTGATTTTCATCATAAGCCTCGATTTCAGTAATTCGCTACTTTTGCAATCATGCCATGAATATATTCATCGTTCTTTTTTTTTCTATACAGTTGTCGTCCAGTACGCCGCTCCTCCATTTGTCGGTCTAGGACAACCTATAATATTTCAGGGGGGCAGGGGTGATCTCCAAAATACACTGGTAGATGTGTCAATTCCTTATTTGGAGGTACTACGACTCCATCAGATCTTTGAAATAGCAAGTTTAACGATATTGACATTTTCCAATATGCACAGCTGTGTTGTTCCATTATCATTTCTATGTTTTGAAAAAATTAATAGTGTGCTATGCTTAGAAGAAATGGGAGGCAGAGCAATACGCAACGAACCACAAGTGCTGATAATTTCCGACGCTGCACAAACAATTATGGAAAGAGCAGGATGGATCAATTACCTTACATGGCTACAACAGTCCCATGAAATTGTGGCCATTGAATTTCTGCAAGATTGGAAGGAAGATTATTCCATGGTGAGGGGAAGGCGAATAACGGTAACAGGGGCGGTAATTGCTGAAATATCTGGACTACAGGTAGTCGGACCAGTATGGACCAAGAAAAAAGTAAGACTTCGAGACGCCATAGCCATCTTTTGGGATGAAGGATAGAACCTTACCGTCAAAGGAAAAGGAGTCCTGCCTGCAACCCTAGGAGGACCATGGGCAAAATTAGCTAGAATAGTGCAAAGTTACATCACGTGTGATGGGAGAAAGGATGTGGTAAGACCACGCCATCTCAAATTATTAGCAGTATTAAGACAGAAATGTGTTGTCAATTTTTCTGCATATTTCATTTCTTTATTGCATGATGCCGCTCGGAGTATAAGGAAGTCACGTCATACAGAAATGGTAGTAAGTCATCATGGTTTAATTCGATTAATAGTCAATCATAGTCTTGCTCAACAACAATTTATTTGGGAAGAATTGGTATTTTCAACAAATAGGGGATTGGCCTTACCAGGCCCGAAAAGAAAAAGAACCACCAGCACATCAACTAGACCACATAAGTCCCTTAGATCGAGGAAAAGCAAGGGAATGTTGGGAAATCTCTAAGATAATAGTAGCCAACCCTTAGGAATACTGGACTTCGAGGATAAGCAACCCCCACAACTCGAAGGAGGGGAAAATGTGGAAGAAGAATAGGAAGAAGAATTGGAGGAAGAAACTGAGCACTCTGGTGCAAGTCCACTACAAAGTCCATTGCAGGAAGACAAATTGGCCCAAATTTTGGCCAATATGGGCAAGTACATTCAACCTCAGAGCCCGTTTAACCTCAATATTGAGGCAGGGAATCACAGGAATGCTCTGCTCACAGTAAGAGTGCATCTGAGGAGATGAATGACGAGGAAGAAGAGGAAGGGAAATCACAGGAACACTCTGCTCACAGTAAGAATACATCTGAGGAAATGAATGATGAGGAAGAAGAAGAAGGGCAATCACAGGAACACTCTGCTCACAGCAAGAGTGCATCTGAGGAGATGAATGACGAAGAAGAAGTAGAAGCAGAAGCCACCCAGGAAATAACAAATCAAACCAAGGTTACCTCCCTTGAGAAACCTAATTAGGAGGATGAGAATGCTGAAGAAGTGTTCCAAAGAAAAAATATGGAAATAAGCTAGGGCGAGGGTACAATCCCTGAAGAACAAAGCCCAGGTCCAAGAAAAGAAATAGTTGTTCCTTCGAAGAAGAAGACGAATGAAATCAAGAGGCTGCAAAGAGAATACCAAAGGCTACTGAATGTAATAAAACAACTTAGACAGCAAATAAGGGCCCTAAAAATGGGGAAATCTCAAAAAGAACCACAAGAACAAGAAATGTAGCCACCCGAACGAAACCCCATAAAATAAAGGCCACGAGGACTCAAATGGAGCCCATATTCATTCAGGACAGCAAGGAACAACATGCAGCTGTTAAAAACGCAGTGGCCCAAACAGAAGATACACCAGTCTGTAATAAGGATGTCCAAACAGAGGCACTAACCTCTAGCATCATGACTGACCAAACAATTTATGATAAAGGGACACAGACTGTAGGAATCAGATGTCATAGTAAGAAGATCCAGGTAGATCTTTAGCCCAAAAGTGTTTCGACGGATAATGATCCTAGGATAGTGAAACTCCAAGAGGATCTAGCACAGGCTCAACAAACGATAGGAAAACTCATTGAAGAGATTTTCCCCTGGAGAAATACCAAAAGTTACAGCAGCAATTTAAGAACATCAATGCATCATAGAGTGAGGCCTTCGATAAATGTCGGAAGGCAGAGGAAAAATTTGAAAAGGTAACAAATAATCTTAAATCAGTCATAAGCCGGATGGATACCCTTTGTTCTCTATATACTGATGTTCTAGCCTGTAGGGCACCTGCCAAAAATTATGCTTTGTTTTTGTTAGAATGGTATTTACAGTTAAAAATTAAGGTTGTCAAGGCAGGGGTACCTATAGAGTTAAAAACTATTGATGATTTCATAAACTATTGTAAACATTATGGAGTGAAAGTCCAGTGATTGCTATGTGAATTTTATTTGCATAATTTTATGTTGGAGGAGGAAATGGAAAATAATCCTAGTCCTTTTGTGGGTTATATCCAATTTCAAGCATTCATCTCATTTGTTGTTAACCAGATAAAGTGGCTCAACGTTCATAATACTTTCCAGAGACAAGAAAATAGGATGGAACTCTTGGTTAGAGGTGAACTGAAAAACCCATCGCAATTTTAGGCTAAGCATAAAAGCTTAATGAAAAAGGAGGGTGTGATCCAGATCTTGGGACCCATCCGTAAAGCAATTTTCCATAGAGGAGTAGAATGCTTCATTTCAATCAAAGACCCTACCATAGCAGCAACTAAACTTCAATGGAAGACTTCCAATCAAAATATCCAGGACAGAGAACCCTTCAATTATAAAAATTTTAAATTAGCTGTTGATAGCCTGGTTACCAATAGTAACCTCATCTTGAGAGAAGGTCCACTTTGGCTAGGTTGTAGATTTCGAAGCCCCATTATCTGGTATCCTATAGTAGGATATAAGGCTATATACGAATTGCCTGAGTGGCAAATAGGAGCCATTTTTGAAGTTTTAGTTGCAAATCATGGTTTTAGACCACTTCATGAAATTCCCTCTCCAGCCTATTCCCTAACTGTCTTGCATGTAAATTACATGGTTTTCACGAGGACATGAAAAAAGGTAAGCAGGGGGGTGTGTTGAGCGACGGAAAAGGTATACATTTGCCATTTATTTCTTTATCTTTTCTTTTGGATCATAACTCCTTTATATTCTAAAATGGTAATATGTTAAAGAATTATGATAAAATTAAGGAGGTTTGTGATTAATACAAAATAACTACTTATTGTCTTTTTCTATACATAAAGTGAAGGGAATAGAAAATCACTATTAGGAAGGTAAAGACAAAAGCAAGGCAACTACTGTTCTTTCGTTAGGAAACCATGTCCAGACAAGAAGAACGAGACTGGAGCGTGCAACTCAGGAAAAGATGGAGAAAACAGAGTGGCTGAGCAAGAGGACAAGAAGACAACTGAAGATGGAAGATGAAGTGAAGCCCTCAGATTGCTACTTTAAAATTTATCTATAACCTTGATGTATCCACCTGCTCATTATAAACGGGGCAAAGATTGTAAGACAAAAGGGGATTGATTTTTCATAATTATTGTTGTAATTTCAACTTTGATCATCGACTCTCTTTGAGGAGCGATAGTTGTAACTCTACCATATATGATTAATATATAACTCAGTTGCTGTTCCATTATCTGATCCTAGAGTAAACGCAGTAGTGCTTCCCTGGTGGCTAAGGGCCCGACCCTGGTGGATCCACTTGCTTCTTGTATCACTATTTTACAATTACAGTCATGTGTGGTTTGATTTCCTTTGCATTTCCTTAATTCGATTTATTCAGTAATCTTCTATTTCTGAACATCTCGTTGAATTACTCTGTTACATCAAGATCGTAATTAGACTGCGTTGATAACACAATTGTTATTCATAACTCAATGTCATGTTGTTCCTTTTGAAACAATATTGCGTTGTCTAGTTTAGATTTTTTTGTTCACTCACAACTGCAACTGTTGTTCATTTAATTGATGTTCAATTATAATCACGATTGCCATTCCTTTATACCTGTGATTAATGTTCACTCTGCCAGAATAAGGCTATTGATTCTGTTACTTAATAGTTGTTGTGTGTTTACACTTAATGAAATTTGTTGTTCCTTTATTATCTGAAGATTGTTGTTTAGTTAATTTCGGGTAAAGATTGTTGTTCGATTCATTTCTGTAGTTTAAGATTTGTTGTTCAATGTTTCAATAGACTTAGTTGTTGTTACTTTTATGCAAGGATTTGCTTTCACCTTTTAATTGATAGTGCACCAAGTGTGTTTTAGTAAGCATTTCCAATTGAATTGTTATTTCTAGTTATTTTCTTTAGTATGGATTGAAAGATCTACAACTGTAAAGAACATTGACTATCATTGTCTAAGTTCTCAGATTGGAGGTCTTGTTTATGATTGATTTCATTTATATCTATTGAAAGAGGAAATAGTTATCACTACTGCATCCTTGACTGATAAGTTGCTATAGTTTTTTGAATGAATGATTTAAGTTTCAAAGCATTAAGGTTTCTTTTAATTACAAGTAGATTCTATTTCCAACATTTGTTTACTCTTGTATTTAGTACTATACTGCAAGCTAGAAAACATTACTCTTGAATCAAATGACCACCTCAGACTGAGTACACCCTTGAGATAAAAAATTGTACCTGGATTGATAATTAATGTAGGATAAATAGTGGTTAAAAAGACACCTTTTATCACTCAACAACTTGTTGATGTTAGAAGTGGATTTTCCTATATGATTGAGAAATATTGATTTCTTACATGGTTTTGGAATGGCCCGAGTATGGAGAGATATAAAATCTATGTTAATTAATTAAATGCATGTATGTGAATGATGTGGCTTAAAAGTTGTAAGCTCATGAGGGAGTATGAATTTTAGATATGTGTGTGTGTGTGTATGATGCGATTGGAAAGATTGATAAATCCCTATGATTATGTGAAGGGAACTTGGGTACACGTCTCTTGTGTATTTCGTTAGGATAGATAATGGATGGATTTATACTTGTTCCAGTAGATTTTGAGAGTAAGAATTCTGTGTATTTTGATGAAATGCAACTGAGAGTTCCAAGCATGTTGATTCATTCCTCGATGGAAATGGTAAGCGGGAAGAGAAGTGAAAAATATTAAATCTTCACCTTCGATTTAATGAATTCCAAGTTTGGCTAGGAAGTTGATTCATGCATGCCTCAAGCCTGGGAAATTTCTCAAAGAAATCAGAAGAAAACTTCCTGAGTATAACGCTTGCAAAATAGGCATAAATTTGTTGGTGGAATCTACTAGGTCGGGGGTTGGACCAGTAGGGATGAATAAATTAGTCAAGTGGGACTCATGCCCAAAACAATTGGTGATGTTAGACTAGTCGGGTGGGACCCACTATTTAGAGGTCGACTAGTTGGGCCCGATAGCATAGTCTGGTGGGACTGCTAGTTAGGACCTAGGTGTAAGTCGGGTGTGTTGGTGCTCATATATGAATAATGAAATTCACCCAATTCCACATTAATTGTCAACCCAGGGCTCTATGAGTTATTTAAAGGCTGTCATGCAAAGTATATGCAGGCCACAGTTTCCCTACCCAACATTGAACATTCAATTATAAAATTAACAATGTGTAACATCAAGAAGTAATTGTAATAGCAATAAGAGTAACAATAAGTTAAGACTCACAAAAACACACTGATAATCATTCACAACAATAAATAACTCAATCGAAATAAACTTATGCACACATCTATTCCAGCAACACCTGGTCAGGAGAGTGGGCCCAACTCCTTGATCTGGGCCATGGCAAGATCAAGAAGTTAGGAAATTCTCAGAAGATCATAATTTCATTAATGAAAAGGACATTACAATGTATGGTGTTACAAAATCTGAGTTAGCATAATTCTCTTGTGATCTTAATCACTAGCTTTCACAGCCCTGTAACTCTACTTATACAATTTGTTAACACTAACAACTCCTAGAATTATGGCAACTGCATGTCTACAATTACATAGAGGTTTCCAAATTAAAACATAATATAAAGATAACAGTGTGTTGATTGAGAGGTTGATCCACCGTTGCAGCTGATGTCCCAAGGTAACACTTCCAGCTTGATGGTCACCATTCATTAAACCATGGTCCTGGTCATTCTTCCTCTAAATCTGCAAGAATAATCGAATTAGCAAGTCGCTCAAGCAATAATCCCCTATGAATATGATTCATTGATTAATGATTCATAAAGACATGACAAGAGATATACCTATGCGGTTTAGAATATAAATTGACTAACAATGGTGTAAAATGGATATAGGAAATAGTGTATAAAGGTGGGTAAAAATATGCAAATTCAACCACCAACATCTCCCCCCATCTAGTCTTTTTGCATGTCCTCACGCAGCTCGTTGCCTGCACAGATCTAGGTTGGAGTTGCTGTGATTAGCATGAAGCTGTGTGAGATCATATTTTTCATCCATTTCTGTTACTGAAAACTTATATCCATTTTTCCTGAGGACTTCCTTCCACCAATCCTTGTCTACCACATAAATTGGGGTATACTAATCGGCTGGTAGGCATATGATGGGGAACCAGAACCTTAAACCCATCCATCGGGTCCCATGATGTTGTATGCATGAAATATACCGAGGTACTCCATCTAAAGCCCAAGCAAATTTGGGGGCCCCAAAAGGTTCACGTGTCCTGGTGGCTGACAATGATAACATCCATCGTTTCTGACAGCTGTCCTGGGCCTCCTCCTAACAAGTAAAAATTTTCTTTGTTCACATGTCAACACGCCATTTTTTCATTTCCATCATCTATCCTTTTCATCCTTCGATCTCCAAGAAGGTATGGTGTCTGTTATAGATGTTCATAGATTGAAAATGCTGCATCCAAAGGACAAGTGGTCAGTTTGCTTGGTTCTCTTTGAACATGTCAAAGGCCTTCTTCCACTTAACCTAATTAACTGTCTGGGAGGTAAAGGCTCTTAACTAAATATGCCCTACCTGTGGCTGGGTTGAATGATTAATCATCGCCCATAAAGTAATCATGTATATAGATTTTTCACATCAGGTGTTGGTTTAGGGTATTGTGACTCCTCAAGATACACAAAAACTAGATCGGGTCTTCTATTACATGGTTGATTTCCTGATGAATTCTTTCTAAACAAAAGAATAAATATTTTTCATGGAGGGAAAATGCATAGCTGTGAGCAGGAGGTCGGAAAACCATTACCTGTTGTGCCAGAGTTAACATTTCTTCCTTGTCAACCTTCAGTAGCTGCACCTACTCTTCTAGTTCCTAATTTTTCTTTTGTTGCTTCTGTTTCTCTTTCTCTATCTGGTACATGTAATTAGTAATTATTTTCGTGTCTTGCTCACGAATTCCCCTCACTCATTTCTGATGGTCTTCCAAAGGAATGGTCCCCTGTTGAAGGCGAGATGCAGTATCCTGCCATTTTTGAATCTCTGCAGTCAAAAATAATTCTCGTGACTTGAACAAATGCGAAAATGACTTGGTTTGTGCAATCCTTAAATTTGTGGGCTTGCCTTCGGTGTGCACTGCTACTGAAATGGTTTCAGCCCCAAGTTTCGCAACATTCTTCTTATGCCTCATCAATTTTCTCCGTAAGTGCACTACCTACTTCCTTAGGTTGATGATTTCCATTTTTAGTTGCATGTTTTCTCTAAACTATGACTAGTACCTTTCCTTAAGAGGAGGCCTTATTTTTGTACATTTTTCAAAATATTATTGTTTGAAAGTGACCTCCTCCATTGGCCTCGCAGCTAGTGTGGGGTTTGGTGGATTGACATCAACAAATTTGTCAACCCGATCTCGCTTTATCTTGATTTCCTTTGTTTGTTCCTCAACTCAGGGAATAGCCCCAACAACTTCTCCTTTAGGTATTGGGATCTCCACATCTTCCCTTGGTGGCTCTAGAGTCATTGCAGGCCTTTGTGAAGTAGTGTCTTCGACACCCTTTTCTTGCGACTTCTCTACTGCACGATCATCCTCTTCCATCTACTCAAAAATTGTTTCTAGCCCTTGCGGGTTAGTTTCAATAGAAACATTCTCCTCTAATGGCCCTGTAGAGAAAATATCGCCCATAATTTCTCCAAATTGTCCTTTGATCGGCACTAGTTCTTATGTGGTAGTGTTGACCACCAATCCCTCAATTTGTCCAATTTGTGCACAAGTCGACACTAGTTCATGTGTGACGGTGTCGACAATGGTGCATGTAATCGCCTGGACAAATTTTAAGATCAGGGGAGAGGATTTTTCTTTCACCGGGCATCTAGGGAAACGAAATTCCCTTACCCCTCTTGGAAAAGATGCAAGAAGTGGAGAACAAGGAATATTTTCTTCAATTTCCATTTTGTCAGTGTTTGCTGCCTCAGGCCCTCCTTCTCTTTCCTTTATGTTCATTGGCTAGTCTGTGCTTCCTTTTTCTTCTTCCAATTTGTCCTCCTAATCAGTAGTTGACGCTAGTTCTTATGGAGTAGTGTCGACTGTGGACCCTGTTCCTTCTAAGGGTTCCTTATTCACTTGAGAAGGTGATATTGGTTCTTGTGTATCAGCACCACCTGCAACTTCATCCAAGGGTTCCTCATTTGCATGGGCATGTGATGCTGGTTCTTGTGTGTCAGCACCACCTACAATTTCATCCAAGGGTGGCGATTCTCCCCTCAAATTAGTAGTCGACGCTGGTTCTTGTGGAGCAGCGTCGACTGCATTCTCTTCTGTCTCCATTGCTTCTATTTCCATTGGGCTAGCAAGTGACGCTGGTTCTTATGGAGAAGCGTTGTCTGCAGCCTCTTCTTCTACCACTAATTCTTACTCATCCTCCTTTGTATGAATCATAGCCACAAGTTCTTTCTCTGCTAGCTCGGTGAATTGTGGCCAAGCCACAAAAGTTTGAGACAGAGCATGCACCACCAATAGTCTGACCAGCCCATGATTTGTAAGAACCGCTAATTCTTGTTGAGAGTGACGAGCAAACTGTGCCATTAGTTGAAGACTATTACATAGGAAATATGACATATATAAAGAATGAACATGTGCATACCTAAACCAAAGGCATGCAAGAAGCTTGAAATGATATTTAAACAGGGTAGAAAACCGACCTTCACAAGTAATATACCTAATGAAAAAATATGCAACCTCGGCCCATGGGTACGACAAAGACTTTCGATCATACCCCCTACCTTCTGGACTGCTATTTCTCCAGCCTGCAAAAACAATTCCGGGAACTCTGGCAAAGGAGATTTATGAGAAAATCATTTCTTCCCTCCTTGCGGAAACCCACTGGCAATCGAAATAACTTCCTCTATGACAAAAATATCCATCCCACAAACTTTGGAATGATTTCCGTCCAAGTTTAATGCGAATTCAACTATGATAGCTTCGTCAAATCCTTATAGCCTCTCAACATACACATGCCATCTTGCATCTAAAAATACCTTCCATATGTCTAGATTGCATTGAACCTGCACTGTATTTTCGAGTTCGTACCTAACAGCTTGCCCATGCATTCTGCAATTGCTCAGTAGCAACAATTTGGAGTAACAACTAGACCGTTGAGGGAGAGTTTCAACAGGTAAATTTACAATGACAGGGTTGTGGTGGCAACAGGGTGTGTGATAGTGAAATCTGGGAAGGTAATAGTGAAATATGGAAAAATCCATGCAAGATTATGGTAATGATGAGTGGAAATTATGATAATTATCTCACAACATTGGAAAGGACCATCCAATAATACATCATACTTATTTCAAGTCTCGATATGTATGGGTGACCGTGTGAAGGATGGTGGGGGTCGTGGAGTGTACGTGCTGGCATAGAGTTCAATGGTGATAATGAAAAGCCATTATTACGATTTAATTATGGTATATTGTCATTATTATAATACATCCCCCTAACTAAGGATGACCATCCACGGTCATGTCGAGTCATGTCAAATGAATTATCGATAAAATCGACAAAGTCGATCAGTGACATACCTGTCGGCTTACCTTGATGGAGTAACAACAACGAAGGAGTAAAGATATCGGGGGGAGTAAAAGCACCCAAGAAATAACAACATCGGGGGTAGTAACAACACCCAAGGAGTAACAACACCAATTAAACACTTAGATGGAATCGGCACGGACGGAGTAACACCATCGAGTAACAATACCAGGGGAGTACTTAGACGGAATTGCAACGGAGTAACAACATCAGAGGAGTAACAACACTGGAGGAGTAACAATACCAGTGAAGTACTTAGACAGAATGACCATGGAGTAACAACATCGGAGTAGTAACAACACCAGTGAAGTACTTGCAAGAAAAAGAATGATAGAGTAGTAACAACATTTTATTATATATATATATAGATCAGAGGTGCAGAGGAAGAGTTCTCTGCACGAACAACTTCAAAACTAGAATTATGAGAGAAATGTTTAATAAATAAGTCTTTAGAAGCTAAAAAATGATACAGTTTGAGGCGATGTCCATTCACAGTCAGGGTAGTGTGTGCCTCATCAATTGTTATAAGTCTAATAGTCTCGTTATCAAACACCGTGTCAACTTCATATGGTCCCATCCATTTGGAGACAAAAATTTATTTAAAATATTTCAACCAAGAATCATAGAGCAATGCCCAATCTCCTCTTTGAAACACTTTTTTATTAATAAATTTATCGTGCCATTTAGTTCGTTGTTGCCGAATTGCAGCAGTATTCTGGACAGCTACCAAATGAATTTCATCAAACTCATTTAACTATTCTAGTCGGTGTTTCTAGGCTTCTGAAAGATCCAAACCTACTTCAAGGGCTATCCTGAGCATCTTAATCTCGAATTCCACTATAAATAAAGGGGATTTCCCGTAGACAAGCTCATATGGTGAAAATCCTGCTGTATTCCACCATGTTGTTCTATACGCCCATAGTGCCTCAGGAAGCTTTTCAACCCAGTTTCAGTGATGGTTTGCTGCACTCGTTGTAAGAATATTCTCCAGTACCTTTTTTGTGCTCTCTACTTGACCATTCACTTGAGGACGATATGGAGATGTTACCCTATGCTTCATTCCATACTTCTTCATAAGTCCTTCTATCATATGTGATGTAAATTGTGCCCCTCCTTCTGAAACTATCTCTCTAGCAGCTTCATACCAAGAAAAAATTTCTTCAAATAAAAAGTTTGAGACAACCTATTATGTTGCTTTCACAACAGCCTTGGCCTATACCCACTTTGTCACATAATCCGTGCAAACCAGAATGTGAAATTTCTGATGTGAATGCAAATTGAACAACCCAACAAAATTGATAGCCCATTTTTCAAAGGGCTCAAGAGCTAGTTGGGGCTGTAACAACATCTCATATTCTAGACCAGGCTGACCCATCTGCTGAAAACTATCACACCCTCAAACATATTTCCTTGCATAAAAAAATAGAAGGCGAATAGTACCCCATTTGTAACACCTTATGACATGTCCTCTTCTTTGCAAAATGTCCCCCACAAGGTCCATCGTGAGTAGGTTTCAGGACATCATAGATGTCATCCTCACTTATGCAGCACCAGATTTGTTGGTCAGGTCCTGTATAAAAGAGATATCCTTCTATCCATGAATAACGGGCAGTATGATGGATAATCTTTTGTTGTTCTCTATATGGTAGGTGTTGAGGCAATTTTCCTATAGCAAGATAGTTAGAAATATCTGCATACCACGGAGTGTGAGTAGAAATTTCAAAGAGATGTTCATACGGAAAACTATCCTCTACATGCGTACCTTCATCACTAGTATCCATCCTAGACATGAAATCTGCAACTACATTATCTTCCCTGGCTTATCTACAATGGTAATATCAAATTCTTGAATTAACAGTAACCATATTGTAATACGACTAGGGGTTATCATTTTGTTCATTAGATACCTGATAGTTGTATGATCAGTGTGCACGAAAGTAGGATACCCTGTAATGTAATACTGAAACTTATTAATAGAATAAATAACAGCCAAGAACTTCTTTTCAGTTACCGTACAGTTCAGTTTAGCAGGAGTCAAGTTCTCGCTAACATAATAGATCATGTATGGTTTCTTGTCCTCTTGTTGTCCCAGGACTACCCCTAATGTTGTTTGAGAAGCCTCTATAGAGATGTGAAATGAGAGCCTCCAGTCAGGACCACGTAATATTAGAGCTTTACAAACTAGTTCTTTGATTTCCAAAAAGGCTGCTTCACATTCATTTTCCAACAAACTCTGCATCTTTAGGTAACAATTGAAAAAGTGGGAATATTATCTTAGATTTTTTTTTTTCTATAAAACGCCTGTAATAGGGAGCATAACCGATAAAGCTACATACCTATGTCAGTGTCTTAGTTGTAGGAAAATTCAATATTACCTCTACCTTAGTAGGATCAACCCAAATTCCTGCAACTGAAAGAAGGTGTCCCGACACTATTCCTTCTTTCATCATCATATGGAATTTCATTGTACTAAGAGAAGTGTTTTCTTACATATTTTATGTACTTTCTCTAAGTTTCTTAGAGCTTCTACAAAAGAATCCCCATATGGGGTGAAGTCATCCACGTAGATTTCAATGCTATCATTGAGTAGATTAGAAAAAATTCCTAATATTTCCCTTTGAAAGGTAGAAGGTGTGTTACAAAGACCAAATGGAAGGACTCAGTAGGCAAAGGTTCCCGAAGGGCATGTGAAGGTAGGTTTATCTTGATCCTCAAGAGCTATTTGTATCTAATTGTATCCACTGAATCCATCAGAAAGGAGAAAAACTTCTTTCCGACTAATGTCTCAAGGACCTGATCAATAAAGGGTAAGGGAAAATGGTCTTTTAGAGTTTCTTTATTTAATTCCCTGTAATCAATAAAAATCTGCCACTTGCCATTATTCTTAGGAACAATGACCAACAGGGAAACCCATTGGCTGTCCAATATTGGATAAATAAAACCCACATCTAATAGCTTCTGTAATTCACCTTTGGCAATGCTTTTTAAGGAAAGGTTCATTCTTCTTTGTGGCTGCCTAACAGGTCGACATTCTTCTTTAATGTATATGTGATGAGTACATAAATCAGCAGAGATGCCTTTCATATATGTATACTCCCAAGAAAAGTCTTCTTTATTTTCCCGAAGGACCTTCAATAACTGTTTTGTTTGGGAGGGTGAAAGGTCAAGATTAATATTCAACATTTTCCCTGGTTCAATTTCTATAGGAATACTATCACGGGGTACAATTACAGGAATATTTCTAACTTCTGTTTCTGGTTCAATATCTTCCTGAACATTGCAACTCATGACAAATTCTAATAGCTGGTGGTTTGAATAAAAAACGAAGTTGGGACTGCTGAGAAAGGTGCTAATGGCATCATCCTCCATTTCATCCTTAAAATAGAGAGCCTTACTGATGGTAAGGATAGGTCTAACTTCTTCATTCTTAGGTTTGGGCTCTTTCATAGGTAGAGTTTTTTGTGTCAAGGTAAATCCTGGTTTATCTAAAGAACTTGGTTCTGTAGGGGTGGTAGAGGATAATATTCTTTGTGAATTCCCTATTGGATATTACCATATTTCTAGACCAACACCCATTGTAAGCATTTGCAGTCGAAAGCCAAGGTTTTCCTAAAATCAAAGGATGTCCATTGACTGGGGATTGGGTATGTAAAACCAAAAGGTCGATAAGGTATTTCCATGAGTCTATTGAAATAGTTATATCTTCCAGCTTCCCTACCGGTCATATAGTAGACTGATCCACCAATTATAGGATGGTGGGATTTGGTTTAAGGTTTCACAGACATAAGGTAATCACAGTGGCAGAGGTTATGACATTGATTGCTACCCCCAAATCTACCATTACATTTGGGATATCAACCCCATTAATCTGCACTATCAAAATATGATTCCCTAGATCCCTAGATTTAACGGGTATAGGCTTCCCCAACATTATGTCTTATAGTTTTTCCATAACGTGAATAGTGAGTGGATCCTTTGGTTTTTTTCCAGGTTTCTTAGAGAAATATTCTTTAATTTGTTTGGCATAAATCACTACGCCCTTCATAACTTGAAGTAACGAGATTTTGATAAATAAATTCTGCAGTTCCCCTAAAAATTCAAATTCAGGACAAGGACTTTGTTTTCTCAAGGATAATCTCTCAGGATAAGGTGGACTAGTCTAACATCCTCTAGTACCAATTGTTTGCGAAGGGGTGTGTTGTTTCATAGGAATTTGTAATGACTCATGCCTAGTTGTTCTAGTATAATCTCTAGGTTCTGGTTCTAAGAATTCATCATCGGTATGTTCAATAATTATTGGTGAAGTTTGAGTATTCACCACCGGACCGGATCAGAGATTTAATTTGTTACATTCCATGGAGGCAATACTATATGCAGGGAGGTTAAGTGTCTCAACCTGCTCAGCCCCTCTATTGTTTGGATTTGGATTGGATTGAATACGTAGTTGTGGATGAAGAGGAGGATTACTAGTGGCTACATTAGAAGGCAGTTGTAGCCGCTGTTGTGGCATAGGTTGGTAGAATTGTCTTGAAGGAGGAGGAGGTCCACGCCAATTCTGGGATCATGAAGGGCTTGGACTAGATTGAGGGTACCATGGTTTCCATGGAATTGGATATTGATAATACTGTGGCCATGAAGGTGAAAAAGGTAAAGACTAAGGCCCAAAATTCAAATTATTAAAATACTAAGAAGGGTATTGAGATATACCTTGATTCATGTTCTGTGGCCATGGTTTCCATGGTTTCCTTGATACCATGAAACACAACTGATCTACTTCTTCATTTGTTCCTTGAAAAACTGCTTCAGCCCAAGAAGAGATGGACAGGTGCTAGGGGAATGACTATGTTCACATATCGCACAAGTCTCGATGGAATTCAATGGCCATTCCTTCAGCGGGTGCTTCTTTCTACATTGAGGATATAAAATGGACATAGCCTTCTCCGCTTCCATCTATTTTTGTTTCGCTTAGAAAATGTCCAGTTGTGATGACAGTGTGCTCAGGATATTGGTTCTCAAGTTGTCCAGCAAGTTCTCAATTTCTTCTTTTGTAACTCTAATGCTAGATGTCTTGAGAGTTTGGATCCCCTACCTATGTCTTGTAGCTCCTCATGAACACTTGATGCACAATTTGTAGATGGTATCAAATTTTTCTTTTGATATATCTCCTTTTCCTACTACATTTTCAATAGTTCCAAAGATTCCTCCCTAGTGCCCGGAGAAAGATTATCATCAAGATATTCTTATCCAAATCACTATGGCCTGATCTCTGCAAACTATATTGAAAACCTTCCACAAAGTCCTCCATGTTCTCATCCTCTATCTTCATAATCTTAAATATTTCTTTGTTCACATCTTGGGATTTGTAGTAGTCTTGATATTTTTCAAGGAAAATCATCTTGATATCGTCCCATGTAGTAATAGATTTTCCCCCTAAACCCATAAACCATCTTAAAGTTGTTCCCTTCAAAGTAGCAGGAAATATCTTCAATTTCTGAGCATCGTAAATATAATCATACCCCTGATAGACAACGTCGAATTTAAAAAAGAATGTGTCCGAATCCTCAAAAGAAAGACCATGGAAATTAGGTAATGCTATGAAAGGAATAGGCTTCAAAGAAGTTGTAGGAGCCATGAATATCTTCCAATATTCACTTGGAATCTCAACAGGTTCTAGCTCTGGTTTTTCTATAACATGTAGTTGAGGTTGTTTAACAACACTTCCCCAATCAAATGGTACAGAGAATTCCCTAAAATCTTCTTCCTCTAAACTTACAATATTTAGTTCCTCAGATCCTCTACTTGCTATTTCTTCTTCCCTGAATTGCACTTTTGTTATTGGGGGAGGTTCTGGTTGTGAAACTGATTGCCCTCCAGATCTCGTATGATATCTCACCCTAACAGCAGCTCGCGAGGATACTCCTAACTTAACTCTTGAAATGATCTCTTGGATCTAGGTTTTTCTACCAAGATCTCTCACTCTTCTTTTCAGGGGTATTCCTCTGCCCCTTTTATTTGTATCTTTGTTCATGTAATCAGAAAATAAAAGGAAAACATTCAAGAAAATCGAAAGCTTAGGACCTGGAGCAGGGTGATAAATTCCCTCCCCAGGGCAAGAGAGTAGCCCCTAAAAAGAAAGAGAAAAGAAGAAAAATAGATCAATCACAAAATCTAAGCCCAGGACTTGAAACAGGGTGAAATAAAAACTTCCCTTCCCAGGATGAGAGAGTGGTTCCTATTAAAAAGAAAACAAGACAATCTAATGCCCAGGAACTGAAGCAGGGTGAAAAACTTCCTGCTTAGGACAAGAGATCAGTCTTATGGTCAATACTCATCATACTTTCACATCTTCGATAACCTCCTCGACAACGACGTCAAAATGTTTTTGTTCATATATGAATCATGCAATTCACCCAATTCCACATTATTGTCTACCCATGGCTCTATGAGTTATTTCAAGGCTATCATGAAAAGTATATGCAGGCCACAATTTCCCTACCCAACATTGAACATTCAATTATAAACTTAACAATGTGTAACAATAAGCAATAATTGTAACAACAATAAGAGTAACAACAAGTTAAGACTCACAACAACACATTGATAATGATTCACAACAATAAATAACTCACCCGAAATAAACCTATGCACACATCTATTCCAACAACATTTGGTTAGGAGAGTGGGCTTAACTCCTTGATTAGGGTTGTGGCAAGATCAAGAAGTCACAAAATGCTCAGAAGATCAGAATTTCATTAATCAAAAGGAAATTACAAATTATGTTGTTACAGACTCCGAGTTAGCGTAATTCTCTTGCGATCTTAACAGCTGGATTTCACTGCCCCATAACTCTACTTATACAATTTGTTAACACTAACATCTCCTAGAATTACGACAGTTGTTTGACTAGAATTACATAACAATTTCCAGAGTAAAGCATAATATAAAGATAATAGTGCATTGATTAAGAGGTTGATCTAATGTTGCAGCTGATGTCCCAGGATAACGCTACCAACTCGATGGTCACCATTCGTTAAACCACGATCCTATTCATTCTTCCTCCAAATGTGCAAAAATAATCGGATTAGCAAGCCGCTTAGGCAATAATCCCCTATGACTATGCTTCATTGATTAATGATTCATAAATACATGATAAGAGATATACCTGTGCGGTTTAGAATATAAATTGACCAACAATGGTGTAAAATGGATACAAGAAATAGGGTAAAAAGGTGGGTAAAAATATGCAAATCCAGCCACCAACAAAGTGGTCGGAGGTCGGGCCTTGATGGAATGTGCAATGTGATTCTTCCAGAGAGGATGATCTTGACCCTCCTATTAATGGTACTTGAGGTTGGGTGGTGTGCTAGCTTCCATGTAGGCACTCTTAGTGGCATAGTGGCCACACCAGTCATTACATGGTCACCATGTGGGAAACAATGATGATGTGGCAAGGCTTGTAATTGACCTAATTTTGAAAGAACATATCTTTGGGTCTGTATGTTGGATTAGGGTAAAATTTATATCGTTGGAAAGGTCTCAACAAGTCGAATACAACAATGTTATCCAATTTATGTTTTGGGATGTTTGAAAACATTAAAAAAAAAAAAAAGAGATCCCATTTCCAAAACTAGACCTTGGAGGTTGGATCAACATAGTAACTACCTCCTTCTAACCTTAGTTGGGGCTGGGATTAGTAGGGATCATATTACAGAGTGTTATCAAAGCTTCTAGGTTCAACACTTGGACTAGATGGGATCTATCGCAGAAGAAATGTAGACAATGGTTTCAACCCTAGACTTTTTGGGAGAAATTGGTGCCTTTTTACAATTTAACAGAGCAGTAGATCTAGTTCTTGGATCTTTTGAGCTAGGGTGGAGCTCTAGCTCTAAGTATTGTAGTTGAATATGGATGAGGTTGTATTCCATTTATAGCATGTGGTTGTGATTTGTATGATGGTTGCAAATATGATCTGGTATGATTGATTTTGTTGAAAAATGCAAAGGTATTCCTCATGTTTCATGGCATAGTTGTTTCTATTGGAAACCTTTGAGAACTACTGAGAAGGGGAGGGAATTAGTAGTGTGACTTCTTATCAATTTTTACCAATTAAAACTTTAATTGAATCACACACACAAATTAGCAAGAACTCATTAAACATTTGTTGATCTATGCATAAATCATAAGAAACATGTAAACCATATGAGCAACATAACCATTAATAGACACATAAGAAAGCATCAACACATGAGACACATGATATCTGGTGGAAAACCCTTCATCAGGAAAAAAACCACCCTTGTTACTGTTGCATTGCTCTAAATCTTTTGTTAAGTAAAATGCATCTTTTACATAGATTGCCGACTCCCCTCAGCTAAGAGACTCAACCTGATATACAATCAACTGTTGCCCATCACCCAGGAGACTCACTTCTATTGATCATCTAAGAAGACTATGTTCTCACATGGATCTACAAACTACCATTCGTTGAAAACTACCATGATCAACGTTCCTTGCCAACTCTAATTAGACTATACAACTCTGATTGGATGGAGAAATTGCTCCTTTCGTTGAAACTTCACAATCATTGCTCCACACCCATGAAGCCACTACTCCTCTACTCTATGTAGACCTTGTTTCATCTATTTTCATATTGGAACCAAGACTTTCTACTCAACTCGATTCAACTAGGCAATATGATATCTAGTAGAAAGACACTGTCATTATATCTGTCAAAAGTACCTCAATTATATGCTCTCCACTCTAGAAAAATAGTGTCCATATTGCATGCACAAAAAATGAATAATACTATCACCAATAACTAAAATAAAAATCATACTCAGTCATAATAACAAACCCTCACACCAAAATATGAATGTTGTATAATACAATCAACAACATAAAACACAATGGCTATGTGCCAAATGCATCAGTAGCTCCTGCAAAAACAAATGTGATAATCTCAAATATGGAGCTATACCAAGCGCTACATCACTACTAACACCTCCGTTACAATTCTCTACCCCTCTAATATGCAAATTGAAGTTCTGAATCAAAACAATGCTTCAACAAATAGATATGTTCAAACTACTTCCATTAGAGCTCATACACTAAAGCAATCTTACTCACCAATAGGTTTGAAGAACACTCACTCAATTAAGCCTTCTCTAACTCACTCTCACACTGAACCAGCTAATGCTTAGCTCCAAACTGATGTATATAAAATGTGTTGGGAAAAAATCATCTTTGGGCTGGGATCAAGAGTGCACAAAGTTGTTGAAATCAATCCACTTTGACCACCATTTGTGCACTAAAGGTGTTCATATCATCGGAGGACCTTTTCAAACCATTCCTAACCTTTACAAATTAATCTAAAAGCATTTATGAATTTCCATGCCAAATTACATCTCATTTGCGCAAGGAATCTGAAGAAATTTTCGTTAAAGTTCAACTACACACCCAAAACTAGTTTATTTGGGTTGGAACCACATGCACAAGCTTGTCTTCCAGTGGTTGGAGCCTTTCAGTGGCATGCACAATCTTTCATGTGTGATGTTGGGGAAAAACCTAAGGAAAAACATGAAACCTCAACCCATAACCTCAACCAACTAATTGGTCACCTTCTCCGGCTCCTGTACAAGCCTCCAAGCTTCTGTCAAGTCCAATAACACCTTTGTGAGTGGATCAAACATGTCTCCCAGGTGCTACTGCCAAGTTGACCTAAGGGCCAATAAAAAATGATTGGAAAGCCTACCAACAAGTCCTCTACTCTCCATGACCACCTACACAAGCTGCAACACATATGTACAAACCTGCAACACATTGTAGCACATCTCAAACATCATCATAAGGTCAACACATTATTGCAACAAGTCATGAAAAAGAACATAAGCATGATGACCTAATCTACCATAGTCCTCAACATGTCAATACCATTATCACATGTGCAATCACCAATCACTTCCATCATCCTATATCATCAAAAGACTGACGTCAAGGGTTGACATCAATTCCAACAACACCATCTCAATTCCAACTCAACTAATTGCAACCATGCTACAAGAATGGCATCAAACACATCAACTAGCATACATAGGGTTGACATCAATGCCAACATGATCTAGCTTCCATCATGAACCAATGCCAACATTAGATAACTGGAACCATGCACACCATAATGCCAACAATCTCCCCCTTTGGGATTGATGGCAACTACACACAATCTCCAGATGATCATCCTCTATCACCCCCCCCTTTGACATCCATGAAAAAGGGTCAACTCCATCTGACAAGGCAACAATAATACAAGTACATACTGGAGCAATTAATCTCTATATGGCTGAAATATGATGCATATCAACCAATGACCATACTCCATATAAGAAGCGAAAAATATATGAACCAAACAACATTAGAGTAGCATGTCACACCAAACAACCTTTAACAACAACAACAATATGCACATAAGGCAACAAGAAACAATAAACAACATTACACAATATGAACATCAAAGAATCAACCAAACATCTCCATAGCAACCACATAGCAGCAACACCAATGGCCATCATCAAACTTTCTTCCCATCTAATGTTAGGTCCCAATAATACTAGTGATTCCCCCATTACTATTGTCATTGTATCCCTTATTGTTATTGTTGTGCCCCTATTGTCCCCATATTGTTATTATTGTGCCCCCTAGAATCCCACTATTGTTATTTTTGTGCCTTTATATTATTATTGTTAGGTCGACTTGGTTATATTGTGTCCCCTTAGACTCCTATATATAGAAAGGAGGTTTTGTCATTTGAATCACCCAAGAATTGTTGATTTGTGTAATATAAAGGAGGTTTCCCCCTCGAAGAGGCTGAATTTTAAGGTGTTGATCTATCTTTTTATCTTTTTGTGAGCTGGTTTCCTAACATTTGGTATTAGAGCTTTGGATTCTAGGGTTTCGCTGCTCCAAATAGGTCATCGTGGAATTTTCACTATAACTTTTTTTCTACAATGTTTTAGAAGCGAAATAAAAAACCCATTTGAGACGAAACACGCTGAACCTTGAGTCTGAATTTCAAAGCTTGTCTCACTATATTTTTGGAGATATGATCTGAGAAAGTTACGGTTTTTGCAAGCTCCAGAATTTAAGCTAAAATAGGGCATCGTGGGATTTTTTCTATAATTACATGCAAAAATGGGTCACAAAGATGGATGGCATGGAAGCTAATATGGATGCCATGGAAGCTAAGATGGATGCCATGGAAACTAAGATGGACGATTTGAAGACAAATTTGAAGATAGATTTGAAGACAGGCATGGAAGATTTGAAGACAGGTTTGACAAAGTTTCTACAAGAAATGTCTACTAATGGTGAAAGGGTAGTAAAGGAAACTCATGATGAGAACAAAATGAATATTAATCATGATTTCATAGACTCTAATGTTGGATCGAAGAACCACCATGTTCCAAAGATCGATATGAGGAAGTTTGATGGAAAGGATCCTGGAACATGGATACTACAGATGGAGCAATTTTTCGATCTCCATAATGTGCAAAACACACAAAAGGTATGCATTGCAACTTTATATTTGGAGCCAAATCAGTTTGTATGGTATCAATGGCTTTGCTCTCGTAAACAAATTGTCCTTGGGATAATTTTGGATGAAATGATAGCACATTATGAGGATATAGAAACAACAACTTTTTTTCAGCAATGAATAAAACTCAAACAAAAGTTCTTAGGGAATTGCACAACTCTCCCTTAGGAGGGCACTCAGGATTTCTAAAAACCTACCACAGGTAAGAAGGATTTTTTTTGGGATGGCCTTAAATCGGATATTCAAAATTTTGTGGCGGATGTTTGGTTTCCAACAAATAAAAGTGGAAACAATTAAGACCCCAAGAATATTAAAACCTTTATCCATTCCAAGCCAAAGTTGGGAGGAGGTTTCAATGGATTTTATCACAGGTTTACCCAAGTCTGAAGGAAAGAGTTTATCATGGTGTTAGTTGATAGACTTACCAAGTATGCACACTTTTGTGCAATTATCGCATCCATTTAAAGTGAGTACAATTTCTACTACATTTATGGAAAAAATTCAAAAGCTACATGGAAACCCAAAGATTATTGTAAGCGACAGAGATCCCATTTTCATTGGAAATTTTTGGACATAATTATTTTCTTGTCTTAGGACTTAGTTAGCTCATAACTCATCTTATCATCCTCAATCTGATTAGCAAACCGAGATATTAAACAAATGTTTGGAAGGATATCTTTGTTGCTTTGTATTTGATAAATAGACACAATGGGTCAAATGGTTGCCTTTGGCTGAATGGTGGTATGACACTTCCTTCCATACTGCAACAAAAATGACCCCATTTATGGCACTTTATGGACATCATCCACCATCCATCACATCATATTTAAGAGAAATTCTAAGGTTCAAGCAATGGAAGATCACATCGAGCATCAACAACAAGTTCTCCAACTCTTAAAGGATAACCTTACCTTGGCATATAATAGAATGAAATAGTAGGCAGATCAACATCACATCAAAATAAGTTTTGATGTAGGTGATTGGGTATTCCTACGACTACAACCATATAAACAAATGTCCCTCAAGCAAGCTAAGAAGGATAATAAATTATCACCAAAGTATTATCGTCTGTACAAGGTGTTGTAAAAGATAGGTACTATGGCATACAAATTGGAATGTCTTGCAGCTTCTTGAGTACACCCAGTTTTCCATTTTTCATGCTTAAATAAGGTTATAGGTGACAAGGTTCCAGTTCAAACAATATTTTCAGAACTTGATGACGAAGGAAAAATCATATTGGAACCTGAAGCAGTCAAAGAAACAAGAACTCGATAGCTATGGAATTGATCAATTTTAGAGTATCTCATCAAGTGGAAGAACTTACCCGTTGAAGATTCCACATGGGAGGATGAGAATTTTATACAAAAGCACCCAGGTCTACTCAAGCATTGAGGACAACACTTTTTTGAAGGAGAGGGGCATGTTAGGTCCCTATAATACTAGTGATTCCCCCATTACTATTTTCATTGTATCCCTTATCGTTATTGTTGTGCCCCTATTGTCCCCATCTTGTTATTATTGTGCCCCATAGAATCCCACTATTGTTATTTTTGTGCCTTTATATTATTGTTGTTAGGTTAGCTTGGTTAAATTGTGTCCCCTTAGACTCCTATATATAGAAAGGAGGTTTTGTCATTTGAATCATCCAAGAATTGTTGATTTGTGTAATGTAAAGGAGATTGCTCCCTCGAAGAGGCTGAATTCTAAGGCGTTGATCTATCTTTTTATCTTTTTGTGAGTTGTTTTCCTAACATCGAATGAGGTCAAGACCTAACAAACATAGAATGAGGTACATCATAACCACTTCCAAGCATATCATAATGTCAACAATGAATGCTTGAAGTAAATGGGAACAAATAATTATCCCCCTGAACATATGTAATCTCCAAAATCAACTACAACCTGTAATGAATCACTTTCACTGCAAATAATGCTTCCTTGTGACAAATAGAAGCACTGTATAGCCCAAGACTCCACGTGAACATGAATATATGACATATAGCATTGTACATACATGATTGTAGCAGTGACACAAGGCCTCATAATTGACTCATATATGACCATAACATGGCCTCGTGACTCATGAATAGAGGACCCAATAATAGTACAACATAAGTACATGGCTTCATGAGCATTTTACATGAATATATCAATAAATACATGACCACTATAATAATCTCCTATGGACCAATGACACAAAAATATGACACATCATGGTTGTTACATCATCATAAGCCCATATAAGTGGTTGCAAAATAGACTCATGAAACTCCTCCAAGACATTCCTAGCACCATGATGACTCAACATACTATTGAATGGAATCTCAACCAATACATAATGATGAAACAATAAAAGGTACATGGTTGTAATAACGAGCATATAACAATCCATACATGGTTGGTCCATGTCTCATGTCATCTCTATACATCTTGTGCCAATGAACTCCTTCTATGCATCGTTGTACCATCTTTTCAACCAACTTGTTAGTGAAAACGAAAGAATATATATGGCTGAAAAATGTACTACTTTCACTCATAAAAAATATGTAAAGCAACTACATATAACTAAGTGAAAACAATGAGGGAAATTTCAAATAACTCATGTAAATCTCATAGCATGCATAGCTCCCCTTGAGCTCAATATACCTCAAATAGATAGGTTGATCTTCTAGACCTGAATGCACATGAGGCTCAAAATAACTCTTCATATGGTTTGAAACAACTTGTACTCATCAAAATATCATACTTTTGTCATATGCCCTCCTCGAGTTTATCCACCTATCATAAACACTACAGTCTTGTACGAGTATGCAAGAAATAATCATGGATTGCAGGAGGGAATTCTCTTCACTACTTGAAGAGTTGTTGTTCCTTGTTTCTCCACGTAATATTTGGCTTCTTCTTTTCTTCCTCCACTGGTTTCCTGCTAGCTTCTCTTTGTTTTTGCTGCTTTTCTCAAATTATCCTTGAATAACAGGGCAACAAACAATCTCTTTCCATATGGCCAAAGTTATGACATGTATAACACTCCATGTGGCCAAGATATGAAGCAAGAGGATCAAATGTTATATTGTTCATGCCAGATCTATACCTTGCATGCAACGTGTTTCTCCTCCATTGTTTATATCTACAATCATATGCCTTATGTTAAAATAGGTTACATGAATATCAATAACCATAAAAAGAATGATTATACATATTGGCCAATCTCCTTGGCTGTTGATATTGCTACAAGCTCCAGTGATTAGATATATACATTTCGTTCCTACAGTTCGCTGCAACATGTCCAAATTGGTGACAATTGTAGCATTCTACCTTATGCACAAAAGGAACAAAAGGAATTTGTTTCCTTTGAAATTTTACAAAAATGTCATGATCCTCTCTTGGAGAAAAAGATATTCTAAATGTAGGTGCTCCTTGAGGTTTTCTTTTCTGTTGTTGTTGGTTTTGCTGCTTGATCTACTGTTGGTTCTACTTCTTGTTTCCTTGCTTCTCACTCTTGTTGCTTGTATTTTTTGCTACAGGTTATTTTGGTTCTACTTTGGTGTTTTTACCTACATGCAAACTGGAATCACCTTTCTGAAATCCAAGACTAGATTTATCTAATGCTTTCGCAAGGACATCACTTTAACTTCTAATATGTTACACTCATCTTATTTATCTTTGTATTCCTTCCTCATACCTTCTTCAACTCTTTCTAATTCAACCAACTTAATATTTAAGATGGCAATCTCTTCCTTGAGCTTGGCCTCCTTATCGTCATAGATCTGCAATATTTTTTCTTGATCCTTGCATGCAACTATTAGTCTAGAAATCTTAGCTCTAAGAACCTTAATATCATTCTCATCTTCACTAGGCACTTCAGCATGATCAAAATCCAAATCATCAAAATTGTATCTCGAAAGAAAATCATTAATATTTATACCTTCAGGTTCATGATTTTGAGGTTTCTTGTCATCATCAACTGAATCATTTGCACTAGTAGGATGAGACTCTTACGGATTATATTCTTGACTTTAAAGGGCCTTCTTCTTTTTCTTCTTCTTGTTTCTCTTCTTCTCATTCTCCATATTTCTATTGGAACCATCTCCAAAAATGGATTCTAGCTTGTCCCACATTTTCTTGGCATATTTCAAATCTACTAGCCTCTTCAAATCATCATCATGAAGATTCTTGTAGATTATGCATCTAGCTTGTGCATCCTTCTGCAAAACTTCATCTGCAATTGGATCCTTGCCATAACCTTCACATAGTAATCTCGAAATGTTAGATCCACAAGACAAAAGCTGAGATTTAACATTTTTTCTCCATTCCTTGAAGTTTGCAGCAATGAGGGAAACCACTCATTGAGAATTCATTCTAAAAACAATTTCATTTTTTTTCTAACAAACCTCAGATCTACTCTCCATTGATCAAGCTGCGACTTAGAGCCCAATTTTGATACCAATTGTTGGAAAGCTTTGAGCGCTACTGGGGGGGGTGGTGTGAATCAGTAGTGTGGCATCTTACCGATTTTTACCAATTAAAATTTTAATTAAATCACACACACTAATTAGCAGGAACTCATTAAACATTTGTTGATCTATGCATAAATCATAAGCAACATGTAAACCATATAAGCAACATAACCATGAATAGAAACACAAGAAAGCATCAACACATGAGACAAGATATATGGTGGAAAACCCTTCACCTAAAGAAAAAACCACCCTTGTTGCTACTGCACTGCTCTTCATATTCTATTAAAAAAAATGTGTCTTTTACATAGATTGTTGACTCCCATTAGCTGGGAGACTCGACCTTGTATACAATCAGATGAATCCTATAATACAGGATACTCAATTCTACCGATCAAATCCGAAGACTATGTTCTCACACATATCTACAGACCACCATCTATTGAAATCCACCACCATCAATGATCCTCACCCAACTCCGATTGGTCTATCCAAATATGATTGGATGGAGAAATTGTTCCTTTCACTGAAACTTCATAGTCAATACTCCACACCCATGAATTCACTGCTCCTCTACTCTATGCATACCTCGTTTCATCTATTTTCATACTAGAAACCAAGATTTTCTTCTCAACTCGATTCAACCCAGTAATACAATTTCTAGTAGTAAGACACCATCATCAAATCAATCAAAAACACCACAATTATATGCTCTCCACTCTAGAAAAATAGTGGCCACAATGCATGAATCAAATTTGAATAATACAATCACTAGAAGCTAAAATAAAACTCACACTCAGCCATAATAACAAACCCTCACTCCAAAATATGAATGTTACATAATATAATCAACAACATAAAATACAATGTCTATGTTCCAAAAGCATCAATAACTCATGCAAAAAAAAAATGTGAGATCCCAAATATGGAGCTATACCAAGCTCTCCATCACTACCAACACCTTAGTTACAATTCTTTGCTTCTTTGATATGCAATCTGAAGTTCTGAATCAAAACATTACTTAGGAAAATAGATCTCCTCAAATTGATGTCATTAGAGATCATACACTGAAGCAATCTTGCTCACTGATAGGTATGAAGAAGACTCACTCAG
Source organism: Pinus taeda (assembly GCA_000404065.3). NCBI lineage: Eukaryota > Viridiplantae > Streptophyta > Pinopsida > Pinales > Pinaceae > Pinus > Pinus taeda. The sequence goes on along the minus strand of APFE031167170.1, from coordinate 99,769 downwards.
TGTAGCCTTCTCCAACTCACTCTCACACTGAACCAACCAATACTCAACTCCAAAATGATGTATATAAAATGTGTTGGGATAAATTCATCTTTGGGATGGGATCAACAGTGCACAAAGCTGACGAAATCAATCCACTATCACCACTACTTATGCACTAAAGGTGTTCACATCAATGGAGGACCTTTTCAAACCATTCGAGAATTTTGCAAATTAATCTATAAGCCTCTGGGAATTTCCATGCTAAATTACATGTGATTGCATGAGGAATCCAGATAATGTTTTGTGAAAGTTCAACCGCACGCATAAAACTAGTTGATATGGGTTGCAACCACATACACAAGCTTGTCTGTCAGTGGTTGGAGCCTTTCAACTGCATGCATAAGGTTGAATGGGTGCATTTGAGGAAAAACCTAAGGAAAAACATGAAACTTCACATAGAACCTCAACAAATTGAATTTTCACCTTCTCGAGCTCTTGTTCAAGCCTACAAGCCTCTATCAAGTCCAGTAACATCTCTACAAGTGGATCAAACATGTATCCCAAGTGTTGTTTCCAAGTTGACGTAACGGCCAACAAACAAGGGTTGAAAAGCCTGCTAATAAGTCCTCTACTCTCCACAAACACCTACACAAGTTGCAACACATCTGTACAGACGTGCAATGCATTGTGGCACATCTCCAACATCATCATAAGGTTAACACACTACCGCAACAAGTCATGAACATGAACATAAGCATGATGACCTAACCTACCATAGTCCTCAAAATGTCAATACTGCTAACACATGAGAAATCACCAATCACTGCCATCATCCTACATCATCAAAAGGTTGGCATCAATGGTTGACATCAATGCCAACATAAGCTAGCTGCCATCATGAACCAATGACAACAACAGTTTGCTGGAACCATGCCACCATAATGCCAACATTTTTGTCAATCAAAGCTACATCTATATATATATATATATATATATATATATATATATATATATATATTATATATATATATTATATAATATATATATATATATATATATATATATATATATAGAGAGAGAGAGAGAGAGAGAGAAGAGAGAGAGAGAGAGAGATATGATGTCCATTGACTGTTTGGATGTGCATGTGAATGCTCATATGACATGAGGAATGTGGAAATCCTTACATTGCGTGTATTGCATATCATATCTATTGTTGATTGAATTTATATATTTGTGTATATGTTGGATGGATGGGAAAATCCGAAGGTTTTTATGTCATATGATAGAGAACCTCGATGGGATGAAGTCATAGTGACATTTATCACTCTATTAGAGAGTCAAGTGGCTGATGAGTGCTTATTGAAGGTGCTCATAATAACACTATAAAAATGGCTTGTATATTGATCATCTTCATGAGCAAGGTGAATGCTAGTGTAATAGTGTAATGAATAGTTATGTGCTAACTCAAGATTGCATGAAGGTCCTATGGTCCATTTTGAAAATGTGAAACATTAAAGATATGATAGATGCATGCGGTTTCTTAACTGACCCCCTTGAGGTTAGAAATACCATGATTGTTAGTCTTAGCGAAGAGGTTGAACTTAATAGCTATTGTTGGCTTTAGCAAGAGGGTTGATCTCAGAAATTGATAATCTTGGTTAAAATTTTAAAATGGCTAATTTTATTTAAAATTTTGGAAATTGGGGTCTTGGTAAAGAGATTGATTTATGTGATGACATGATGGTAAATATACCAATATATACATGTATGTATATTCCTAGATTTCAAAACCAAGTTGATGTATATGTTCATATGGTGTCCTGGTTGAGATGTGTGATTGATAAAATTTTGCAGAAGTGTGCACAACTGCAGGGTAGCATGCCTAGCTTAGCTTGGCAATGGAAAAACTACTATGTTATTTATTGTATTTCATTAATACACTAATAGCTACATGTGTGTGGCAGCAAACATAAATATTTGGTGGTAGTGAAAGGAAAAATGTATTGTGGCACAACGTAGCAAGTTATGGATTAAGTCCATCAAGAATGAGAAAGAGAGAAATCCTTCCAAGGGAAAGGAACCTTCAAGAATTTGGAGGTTGAGCTTAGGGAATTGGAAGATGAGCTAAATATATTCAAGTAAAAAATTAGGAAGCTCGCCAGGAAACAATAAGAATTGGTCGAGTCGAACTCAACCACATAAGGAATTTCAGGAATTGACCTCTCAAACTAAATTCTCAAAAAGAGAAAATAATATTGGTAGAAAGAGGCTCCATGAGGTGGAAAAGGAGAAGATGATATTTTCCCATTGGTAATGTAAATAAAATCATATGAGAAAGGACTATCCTCATAGATAGAAAATGTGACATGCCCTGGGTAATATTTCTCTCATTATAAATACTTGTAATTATTTAAAGGCTAAGAGAGGGACACAGATTCCATTGCTTGAGGAAGGAGGTTGCTTGAGGGAATTGTTGTTTTAAAAATCAGTCTTGGATGGCTAAGTGGTTTTAAATGTGATGATTGTGCCATAAATTTACTGAAAGAGGAAGGGGCAAGGCCAGGTTTCCTTTAGCTCCAACAACAAGCAAGGAGAGGACAAAAAATTTAAGTCAACATGGGTTGCACTGTTCAAGGTAGTTGAATAGCATGGAGCTGGAAAAAGAAGATGGACGCTTAGTTTGTTGGGAGGATGGAACCTTGATTCATGACTCTCTCTCTAATGCACGTGCATAGGCATATGCAAAGAGAACAAGCTCTCTGGGGGCACGTAGAAGCAGAATACAAAAGCACAAAAATAATGTTGTGGTGTGAAAAAAAAAGAAGAAAGAGAAAAAAATTCCTCCAAGGGTGGAGGAGAGAACACAAAGAAGGAAACAAATAAAATTCATTGTTAAGCTCTAGAGAGATTAAAAACTAGCTAAAGAATCCTCATAGAGGCTTGTTGGGTGAAATAATTATAGAGACTTGTGGATTTTCTAAAGGATGAAGAACTACTTGAAGCTTGTGGATTGATGAACCACTGGCTAGGAGAGAAGCACCTAGGAACTTGGGGAGTTGATGAACCACCAGGTCCTGACAACATTGGTGCATGTTCTTTCTTATGAATTATCTAGTAAAATGGTTTCTATGTTGCTATAGTAGCTTATCCAATGATGAGCCTTCCTTTCTTTGTGGACTCTCTTCCCTAAAAGCGAGTTGAAATCTTTATATTATGGTATCCTAGCATTGATGTTCCTCGCGTATTAAAAGTATAAGAGGAATAAGTGGGAGCTTGTGTAGTTGGTGGATGAAGGAAGAGTGTCCTTGCAATATCTTATTTCAGTTTTTTTTTTTGAAGTTTTTCCTCGGAAAGCACTCCACCTCAATATATGGAACCTAGCTCGGGAGTGAAAACTACAAGTAATAGCGGTTGTAGCTTGACTATTGTTGGGTGGAGAGTTGAAGTCCCACTCTTAATTGCCAGCATATTTGGCACATGAGACAAGTATTTAATTATGCTCCTAATGTTTGAATGGCATGTATATGTTTAACTTGCCGACTAAAAACCTATGTTGGTTTTAAGGAATGTGATTTCTTGCATGTTACTGAGATGTTGAATCTCCTATACACTTGCCTAAGAATTGGTGTAATTCATGTATGGTTAAGTGTTTGAATATTTGTGTTCCTTTCGTGGAAGTGATAAGTATGAATTGTTGGACCATTTTTTGTTTATTTTCTCTGTGTATCTAAGTTGGTTGATTAAAAGAACACATCTTTATGTTATGCAATGGAGGTTCTCGAGTTCCCTATAATTTTGAAAAAATACACTAAAATGCACATTCATTGAGTGTATCTTACTGTGCACAATGATTTTCCAAGTTTCATCAATGAAATTCCTATGCATTCATCAATGAGTTTAGTTGAATGTCACGATGCCTGCATGAAAATTAGGAAGAAATATGAGAAATTTCTATGTATAAAATTTTATAAAATGAGCTTAAACATCCAGTGAGATCCATTGGTCAGGGTTTAGAAGGTCATGTTGAACAAATCAAGGTCGGGATACTAAAGGCCCGAAGCATATATGTTCCCAGAAGGAGGTCTGGGTTAGGAGTTTGGGCCAATAATCCAAGTTAGGGTCGAGGCTCTAGCATGATTCACGTTTTGTGGTATCACAAGGAAAGGTCAACCTTTGAATATAGAAACTTATGCACCTCCACACAAATCTAACACGTGGTAAATGATATGGAAACCCATGTGGGCACCTTGTGGGACCACATAGGTGCCATGTGGCAGGTAAGGTGATGTGACACCGTCTAGTAGGCCAATCTTTGAATGGTCATATCTCTTGATCCGAGAGTCTGATCAAGGAAAAAATTATATTGTTGGAAAGGTATCAACGAGACGAACACAATGATGTTATCCATTTTAAGTCCTGAAGTAGGAAAAAAGTAAAATTTTAGACCCTATTTCTATAACCATACCATGGAGATTGGGTTGGCATTGTAATGACCTCCTTCTACCCTTAGTTGGGGTTGGGGTTAGGATGCAAGTTATGTTACAGAGTGGTATCAAAGTTTCTAGGTTCAATACTTGGAATCGAAGGGCATCATCACAGAACTAATAAGCGAGGGTTTGACACTGGACCTTAGGAGATCTAGTGAGGCCTCAAAGCTCCGTGTTGAGCATTAAAAATTGGGTTATTTGCATATTGATTATGTGTGATTCATGGTACATTTTATTGTGATTGAAGAGCCTCAAAATAAACCTGATTAGAACACTCCCCAGCCTCTTCAGTGCCTCAAAACCCTAAGATTTACCTCACATTTCCTTACACTTTACTATTATCTTTTACCATTTTGTGCCTTTAATTGCATCTTGGCTACTTGAAGTCATTATCAATATTTTTATGTATTTTTTTACTTAGTTTGAATTTCAATGAATTCACTCATCTAATGGCTTGAAAATTTTGCAGCATATATTTTTCCTAAGAACCACAGGGAATTATCGTAGGTTACTGGATTGCGTGCTCTAGCATATCTACCAGATGAGGACATCCTGGATGGCTACGAGAGAAGAGACGGTGACAACTAGATATGCCTGCCAACTTTAATATTTTTTTACTACAAACCACATAGTAAAAGAATCGTTGTTTTGTTATCTTTTTATGTCATCTAAGTTTTATTTAGAAACACGACTATTAGACTAGATTTGATCAACAGTCACATTATATATTTTCCTATAACCAATAGAGAAAGAGTTACTCATAATGTTGTCATGAGATTACTGAGTGATTGAGCTACATCTAGAATTTGTATAATTTTGATGACTCTCTTCTATAATACAATCATATTGTTTTTTTTCTATCGACCGTGGTAATTTACTTATTTAGCCTGCAATGCTTCCAGCCAGGCAAGTATCCATGGCTTGGAATGAACTTGCATGGACATTGTATATACATGGTGTGATGCTTTATGATTTATTTCGAGTTATAATTTCAATATTGTAAATGGTTATTTATGTTCTTTTGTTACAATCAATTGATGGTATAAATTTCTTTATGAGCATTGCATATTGAATTTGTTGAATTGTACTATGTGTGAAGGGCCTTGTGTGCTTATAGGTGTTGGGAAACTACTAACCCAAGGATCCACCAGTGGGTTGAGAGGTATCCCTAAGACTCATACTTGTAGTTCTCTTCAACTTCATAGTTTGTTTTCCTTTCAGCGTGAGTGTAAATTGATTGAGTACTTGTTATTGTTGCGAGATGTGTTGAATATTGATGAATATAAATTGCATTGAATATTTGTTAATTGGGAGAAGCATAAAATCATGTCCACTAATTGTTAATAAAATGCTACAATGTGTGCTATATTTTTCCAATCAAAACAATTCCTTCATATACTGTGTTTGTGCCTCATCAGCTTATGTGCCTCAATCGATAATTTAACAAACTCGCAATTTAAGCAATTAAAAAATTCCCATCATTTTTTGTGTCATTTCCAAGGAGGTGCCAAGAGAATAGGATTTGATTGGTTATATGTTTGATTAGACTTACTCATCTACAGATCTGATCATCCTAGAACATAGAGTGGTGAGATCGGTAAGATGAAAGGTAAGAACTTGTGTATCCACGTTTTGTGGGTTTCCCGCCTTGATGGATCTAGATGATGTTGGTCTTGCATGAGTTGAGGAAGAGGTAGGAAAGTTAGAGGTAAGGAAATTTTTTATACTCCAATTGGTAAATATAAAACATAGAAACCCCCTAGTATTAACTTGGCATGTAATAGCAATGATAGGGGTAGAGAAGGTGAAGTGTTGGAGAACTTAGGTGAAGTAATGGTAGATGGAAGGGGGAATTATGCCACCACCTCCTCTAATGATCCTGCTATTGAAACCGTGTTGGGGAGAGGAGTGGAGTTATCATTCCACTGTAAACCAACTATTGGACTTCCGCCCCTATAATCTAAATGAGTATCTCAACACTTTTCAGGTAACACAGTGATTAAAGGAGAAGGTGAGATGAACCAACCAAAGAAGGAGAATGAGACAAATTTTGGCTTTCCAATTTTTTTATCCAAATGCTAATGTACAAATGAAGAATATTTCCCTAGCACTACTTTCGTGCTTTCAAGGGATGCTAAGTGAGGATCTCAACACTTTTCAGTTCAAATTTGATGTCTTATGTCATAGTATGGATTATTCAGCTGATGCATAGAATTTTAAGTTATTTTCAACTACTCTTAAAGGCACTACTTTTGCAAAGGTTCATGGAACTACCAAAAATGAGCATCCCTACCTAGTGTTGGGAGTGTGTTATATCCTTTCCACGACTAAATGCACACACAAAACAAGAGGTTTAGAGGGGGGGTGGTATCCCCCCTGCACGGGGTCTGGAGCAACACCCCAGGAAATTTTTTTGGTTCCTATATTAGGTGGGTAGACCTACCTGTGGTTTTGTGCATGGATTTTGCACATGGTTTTGGGCACGATGATTTTCTTCCCATGGTATTTTGTAGATCTAGTCAAGGGAACTACGGTTATGTTCTAATCTAGGGTTAATGGATTGGGGATTATGGATGCTTCGACATGTGTGTGTATATATATATATATATATATATATATATATAGATTGTAACATTTAAAGGAATATAATAAAAAATAAATCTGGTAGTCCTGATTTTGGGATCCAGGGGAAAATATATGTGTATTTGTTTTTTGTTTCTCGCCATTGTATATTTTCTGTCTTTTTTAAGAATTCATTTGTAGGTAATTTCTGTACAGGGTTAAAGCCTACACCTGGGAAGGCATGATACAAGAATTCCTCAAAAAGTATTAGGATTATTGCAAGGTCCACAAATTGAAGGAGGTAATTTTTAGAATGGTACAGAGGGAAGACGAAAGTTTAGAAGACTATATGGAGAGATTTCTCTATAGCCTTCAATGTCTCAGGTAGCATAAGTTGAATCCTAAAATCAAGAAGATCCTTTTCTTAAAGGGATTGATGGAATAATTGATGAAGATGTTAAATTTGATGGGAGAAAGAGATATCTATCGCTAAAGTTTGTAGGAGATAGTCATGTGGACAAGGGCGAACAATAAAAATCTCTCGAGATCTCTTTAAACATTAGAAGTTGACTTTTAGTGGAGTAACCAAGAAGGAATTGGGAAATATTTTCGAATATTTTAAAATGAATATCTTAAGCACTTCGATTTTACAACTTTACACAATGAGTTTCAAGTAGAAATAGGAAGAAGAGCATGCTTCTCTTGCTATTTTTCTTTCCCAACTGTCGAAAAAAGCATCCCAGAAAAGATTTTCTGCTCAATAATATTGTTGTTTGTACCCTTTATATAGATGATCACTTCACAGATAGTTGTCCTTCTTTACCAGGACTGGAAGCGGTATACCATGGGGATGAACCCACAACATCACAATTATATTCATTAGCAACCAGGAAGCCATAGCAACCTAGGCCACAAGGTACATCTTTTGACCTTGTTTCCGTGAGTTTTTCATGCTTTTCTAACTTAAAGTATGCACCATGGAATGTCGCCACACCATGGAAAATGTGGCTACAATAATTTCCTTTGAGCCAATCTTGGCAAAAAGGTTGGCAAAGATGAGGATATGGACCCCTATCCCCATATCCTTATCCTCCTCAGCCTCATTAGCCTTGATAATCTCAACCATTTCTACAGAACTACTAGTCCTCAACATATCAACAACAATATTTGAATACTCAATTACAACTATCTTCCACCCAACCTTCTAGGCCAAATCAAGTACCTATACAACCTATCATTGACTCGAATAATAAAGCAACCCAACCTATCTTACAAGCTAATTTGCAGCCCTTTCCAACCTTTATCATTACTCCTATAGAAATGCAGGATATCCATTTACGATTGGGAAAGGTGTTATCAAATTTTGACCCCATCATTACAAAAGATGAAAGTGAGGAAGAAGTTGCTACCCCATAGAAAGAACCAATAGACCCACACCTTCACAATAAGAGAACAAGCCTTCAAAATAACCATTTAATCCTCCTTTTCCTGAGAGGTTGAACGAGAATGAGCCAATAAAACTTCCTAAATAAGACGTGGTTAATGAAATAAGAAATATTTGTGTTAAAATTACGTTAATGCAACCTATATGATAAATATCTATTGATGCTAAGACAATAAAGAAGTTGTGCTTAAATAAAAAAATAATGAAGCAGAAGGATCCACCTATTTTTCATCTTGTTCGAGAGTCCATTAATGCGATTATTGGAAAGGATTTAGCGAAGAAATATTCTCATCATGGAAGTCCTATTGTTTTGATACATATTAATAAAACATGTATTCCTAACACTTTGATCGACCTAGAGATGCCATCAACATTATGAATTCACATACCATGGGATTGCTTGAATTAACTTACATTCATCCTACCCCAACCGTTCTAGAACTAGAATATTAGTTCAATATTAAGCCGGAAGGAATTTTGGATGATGTAATTATTTTTTTAGATTCATGGGTGTTATGCAAGATTTACTATTGTGGACAAAAGTGTCTTCCCTAGACCTAGTGGACTAGCCTAGAATAACAGAAACCAAAGAATATGGGGTTTCCCTTAGAGAAATTGAAGAATAGGAAAGAGGCTTATTTGGAATCTGTCGCAAGCTTTACTTTCCTCCTGGCTTGTAAGCTCCAATCGTAGCTTTGACTACAGTAATTAGAGCTTGCACATACATTCACAACATGCCAAAAATCCAAAACATCTACGTAACATAATCCAATTACTCTATTCAATGGATCAATGAAGCATTGAAATACATGAATGTACATGTAACATAACACATATAGGAAAACACTATACTCTTTGTATTAATAGAAATAGGAGAGATTTTACAACCAAGAATAGTAGCTGATCTTCTAGAGATCTCCCCAAGTTGACTTGTCCTTCCTTGTCATAAAGCACACCTCAATGTCACCCTAATGCATGAAGATGATGACTCTCTTACATTTAAGGTAGCAACATGAGGGAATGATCAGTCTTCAAATGCCAACCCTGATGTTGTAGATGGAAATAAATTTATAGGAGAGGGATGGTATTTTAGTAATTCTTATCCATTTACCAATCTAGGCTTGAGATCCACTTAAGATGGGAGGATGATCTCAAGGGATAAGAGGTGAAGTATCAAAGGTAGGATCAAATAGGACTCAAGCTTCTTATCCAAGGTAAATGGTTAAAAAAACCTTTGGAAGCTTCTAGAAGAGGAAGCTTTGGGATTCTTTTTAATTTTCCCAAATTTCTAGAATCGACACGCCCCTAGCAAGGAGCAAGCTATTGTTGATCAACATTGGTGTAGAAAGAAGAAACCTGTTGTTGAACGTGGGTCTCTAAAGGGGCAGGGTTGCTCGAGCTTAAAAGCATTGATTTGAAGTAGTTAGATCCAAAATCTCAGTTATTTAGAAAGGTAATGCTTAGGGATTTGTGCATGGATGATGACAACATGTTCATGGATGGTGATTGATCCAGTTTGCAGGCCTATTGACCAAATGCGACATATGGCCTATAACATATTTCCCCTAAAGCACAAAGTTAGAAATGGTGGTTGATGAATGAAGTGCTTTATCTTGTGACAAGTTTAGATCAAGAACAACTAGTCGATACCATCATATGTTACAATACATTCGATTCATTATATCTTTACAGAGGGAGGCATACCCATTCTCAACAAATAAGCTAACATTACATGTAAAATGATCAAGAAGTCGTGTCCAGTGATGACAAAATGTGAATCCATGATTGGATGCATGTTTTTATGATCATATCCATCATGCTTGGTAATCTTGCATTAATCCTGAAAGTGTAGCCTAGATGGATGGAACTAGATCCGGGGTCTTCTATCCCATTCACTTGATTGTCCAATGTACAAGTCTAGCCATGTGAATAAAGGAGTTGGAGTCGAACATGGAAGACACCCTTTGATTACCGTCTAATGATGTAAGTCGTTAACAGATGCGAGTGAACAGATGATGTTAATGGCTCTCAAGGTACAACAATACAATTTGTATGGTGTGAATGAATGATTTGAAGTTGAACACCACACAAAATATTTTGGTCAAAGGCCAATGATGAAAAATTGTCGTCGAGAGCTAGGAAACTTGACATTTATGTATCCAAGCCCTAAGGTACCAAAAGGATTTTCTAAGTCAACTTCTTAGATAATGAGTTAATGTCGAGAGGAAGTGACCCATCATAGGAGGGACTTGATGTATCCCCTATCAACGACATGAAACGGGTATCATGATTTGAGACAAAATTATGTTGATGTGGAACTAGTTTAGGAACAATAGTCATGAAATGAAGGCTTAAGAGTATCATAGTAGATATCAACTGAAGGACTTCTCTTGAACATATCGGAAACAATGAATGGAGTTGGAAGCATTGAACGAAAACGAAAGTAGAGGCTTTGATATGGCGTGATGAACCAAAAATACAAGCAGATTTCCCAACCCAACAACCACAGAGATGAAGTGGAAGATCATCATGTTCAAGAGTGACTCACTGCCATAAATAGGTGGAGTACCCCATTTTCCCAATTTCCCCAACCATTTCTGGTATGTGCCTCTTTATTGTTTAACAGCTTGAGGAGTATAACATCTACTTGATTTGTAAGTTCATCCTTCAAATGAATCCCTCTGAGTATTTATAATTAACCTTGAGAAAGAGTGGATCGGTCTCGTCATGCTCGACAAGTCCTTCATTGTTTGATGTTTTTACGAGTCCAACGAAGGTATAACTAGACTTATTTATCATGTTTAGAGATTTTGAAAAAGAGATGAAAAAGAGAACTCCAAACGTTCCTTTTCGTAAATTTTTCTCTTGAGTCCATAAAGGTAGAGAACAATACTCAGGAGAACCTCTTAGCCATGTTCGACTAAGGTATTCCTTTTTTTGTAAATAGTCTATCTCAGCCTGGAAAAGGATTAAACTTATACCAAGTAGAATTAATTTAATTTACTTTAATGAGTTCGAAAAGACAAGTGCTCGAAAATATTTTCATGTTTAGGGAGTCTTAAAAGAGCTAAAATAGGACTCCTTCTAGAGGAACGAGTGGTATAAAGAGTAGAACTGGTTTCGATCATGATGGAACTTATCAAAACGTATAGGTTAATAGGCAAGCTAATAAAACCACTCATTGAAGTGGTTCCTCAATAAAGGGTAAAAAAATCAAGTGAAAGCATATGATCAAACAAGAATATGGTGACAATGGAATGAGAAAACCAAGGCTAATCTGGCAGACTCAGGCTAATAAAAATGGCAATCACGAGAGGTAGGATGAAAATTCCAAGATTCATTTCATTTACCTAAGTAGACTACTGGTTACTAATAGACATATGGAATAAAGGTTCATTTACGAGATCAAATGAAAGACTCGACTGGGAATTTACAAGATCTAATCAAAGACTCGAATTGGAATGGGATTTATTTCATTTTTTAACGAGCTTGACATAGGAAAAGAACTATGCTCAAGGGAATTTGTTTCATTTTTTAACGATATTAACACAGGAAAAGGAACTCTACTCTATCACCTTGTTTCATGTTTTTAATGAGATTGAAACAATAAAAGGAACTATACTCTGAGACCTTGTTTTATTTTTTAGCGAGATTGACACAAGAAAAGGAACTCTGCTCTGGGAACTTTGATCATGACCTACAGGAGGCCATGGCTTCCAAGAGGTTCTCATCAGATGGAAGAACAATTCCCTTGGAGGGATACATATCAAGGAATCCAATGGAAATATCAGGCTCCAGTGCTCCTAGTACATGATGCGCTACATCACCTACTAGATCATTAGTAGACGCGGGTATGGAACAGGTTGCCACATAATTAATCTCTAGCGAGGGAGATACCACTTGCATATAAGGACCATTCGAGTAAGAGGGTTGATTGGGATTCAAATTATGACCAACAAATGAAAGTTGGTCAATGGTCACAATTCTTCCTTCATGCGGGAAACACATCACACGAAAGAGTGAAGGGATAAGAGCTTCCATTTCATAAACATAATCACACCCAAGGAGTAATTTAAAATCCAAAGGTCCTTGTAGTACCATCACATTGATATAGATAGTATTTCATTCCAAAGTAATAGGCAACTAAGGGAGGATCCCTAATGGTTGACTAGTTCCTCTGTTAAACGCCAGCAAATTATAGGTAACATGCACAAGCCGCAAAGAACCTAAATCTTACCAAGTAGTTGAGAACATAATACTAACAGACCTACCTTCGTCTATATCTGTGTTTGGTATGAGCATATTATAACCCTGTACTATGATATGGAAGTGCATGTAAGGAGGATGATGATATCATGCCAGTCGACTCCAATCAAAGGAAGTGACCATACTACTTGGAGGGGGTGTTGTGGGAATGGGATAACTACCCCCTTATGCCATGGGAACAAGAGAATTTCTCCCTTGTGCTGTAGGAATGGGAGGATTTCCCCCCTTGTGTCATGGGAATGAGATGATTGTCCCCCTATGCCGTTGGAATGGGAGGATTGCCCCCCATTTCATTGGAATCTCAAGAAATGAGAAGAACCTAAGTGATATGAAGTTCACTCTATATGGGAAAGGTACAACAAACTAAAGGTGGAATTGATTCAATGATTTTCTCAACCAATGGTTAGCCAGGAAGAGACTCATCGGATTCATGTTTAGGGAGAGTGGGATTGATTAGAGACGCATTATGATAAATCACTTCATCAACTAGTGGAGGATTGGGAGAATGATTTTGATAGGCAATCAAAAGTTGCAGTTGAGAAACAATAAGATCTCTCAAAAATTTGGATGCTTCATCCATATAAGGGAACATGTGAATTGGATGATTCCCTCCACATAACTTATAGGGAAACTTAACTTTACCCTTCTTCCCATAGACCTTACTATCACTACTTGAAGGTTTGTCATCAATATGATCTCCAGAAGCTGACGACAAAGGCTAATGTGAGTTGGTGGACCACACTTCTAATACCTTGGGAATACTGAGACAAGCTCTAAGAAGGTGGTCACCCTTACATAACTTGCAAGGGAATTTGACTTTGTGGGTCCAATTGAAATGTTCCTCCATACTAGTTGCATCCGTAGAAATGGTTGCTTGGTTGGCCCCTTGCTTATTTTGCTTCTTCTTATTCTTATTCCCTTTATTCTTCTTCTTAGCTTCCTAGTTACTAGAATCAAGACTTTCACTAGGAGAGGAGGAATAAATGGATGAAGAAACAACAGGTGAATAAGGAAAAGGGTCAACTTTAGGATCAAATTGCGGTTATGTTGTTCAGGTGGAAGACTACTTGGCTGAGAAACAATTTGGACATTCAAAACCAAAGAGGTTGAAAATAACCAAACTAGAAAACTAATGGTAAATATGGGAAGGGACAACATTGCCATATAAGGAGAACCAATATTTACAAAAAGAGGAAAAGGACTAGGATTCTGTCAGAGGGGTTTCCTTGACTGGTAGAATCAATGTTATAATACATATTTATACATGCCGAAGCATCCAATACCATGGACCGAAAAACCATCGCGTCCAATACCATGGACAGAAAACCATTGCGTCCAAGAAACATGTGTGAAAATCATGCAAAAAACCATAGGTGGGTCCGCCCAACCTAACATAGGGTCCAAAACCAAAATTTTCCGAGGTGCTGCCCTGAACCCATAAGTGGGTTACGGGTACACCTCAAAACCCCTATGACCCCCCCGCTACAACAACGTGCAATGAAGGGGGGTTCCAACCCCCTCTAAACCCCGGTAACTACGTGGGTAGTCGGGAAGGAATATAACACAACCCAACATTCTCCCCTTGTTTTTTCTTTCCACAGGGGGCCACAAGAGAGCTTAGTCATTTTCTAGCCTTGGAATGCCATCTTCTTTCACACTAGAATCGATCTCGCAGATCTCCCACTGAACAGGTCCACCATAAGCCTGAGCGAAACCCATCAGCAACAAAGCGTCCCTTGAAGCCAAAACTGCTCTGATACCAAATGTTATAATACATATTTATACATGTCAAGCATCCAATACCATGGACGAAAAACCATCGCGTCCATACCATGGACGAAAAACATCACGTCAAAACAAGGTGCGAAATCATGCACAAAACCATAGGTGGGTCCGCCCAACCTAACATAGGGTCCAAAACCAAAATTTTCCGGGGCGCTGCCCTGGACCCCATAAAGTGGGGTTACGAGTACACCTCAAATCCCCTGTGACCCCCCCTCCTCCCTGCTACACAATTGGTGCAACGAAAGGGGGCTCCGCCCCTCCCCCCTCTAACCCCCCGGTTAACTACGTGGGTTAGTCGTGGAAAGAATATAACACAACCCAACACTCAGGAACTGTCGCCATTACTCTCAACCTAAGACACACTAAGGATTTGTTCCATGATCTTCAAAGATAAAACATTAACTAGGAGAATTGGATCACTTTGAGCGAGCTTACTGGTTAAGAGCATGTGTTTCCTTTTAAGAGGTCATATGTTCAAAACCAAAATGGGGTAAATTATGTACATATCCCTAAACTTTAATCACCCATGAGGTGTATACCAAGTGGTTTCTATGTGGTTTAGTCCTCACTAGGTCACAAGTTCAAATCTCATGGGAGGGGTTGAAGATGGGAGCCACTTTTGGGGGAGTTAAACTACCCAAGGGGCGTCCAAGCTAGACTGAGTTTCACACAATCCTAGTCTTATCATCCCACTACTTGGTAGATCATTCTCCCATCCAACATTATGACTATCCCTAATCTAGGATCAACCTAGTTGGAAAAAAAAAACATAACTAAGAGAATTGGATTAAGATATCTTGCACACATTAAAAAAATTTATAATGAAATTGTTAAAATTATCTTAAAAGATGAAATTTTAATTTGTAAATTATTTTTCAATTGCTAAATAATTCTTTAATTAATATGCTGAAAAATGATTCCAAAAGATTAAACTTCATGAGTGTGAAGTTACCCACTAGAACATAAAACATAATTTTGACTCTAGTGGTAACTGGGGAAGGTTGCAATGGTTGGGATTGGTAAATGGGTCCTTTACCAATATGCTAGAATTGATATCCACACATAATTCATCACAAAATATCTAGTAAGACTAAGCTATGATGACAAATTAAACTATGGTGTTAACAACTAAGAAACTTAGGGGAATGATGGAAGTATTAGAACCTTTTATTTGTTAAAGAGATCATCAACCAATGCTCTAAAGAGTAATTTTAAAAGATCAAACCTTGACGAATAAAAAAGTAACCTCTTAAATTACATAACAACACACATAACAAGGTAATCATTTAAACTATACAACAACATAAGTATCAAAGCTATCAATATGCACACTAAACACAAAGTTATCAATATGCATATAGTTTTGCAGAACATATCTGATTATTGGTTACATATATATTTTCTTCCCAAACACATTATCAAAAGATCAACTGAATCTCATAATCTATTTGGGCTAGTAATTCAGATAAACATAAATTTTACTTGGCTCGTCTTCAGACATTAACACAGAGGAAGGAGATAGTTCTCTTATAAATATTAAAACTCTATGAAATAAAGATGTACAAAATCATGAAAAATATTAAATATACTATAAAGGTAACAAAATATAATCTCACACTAATTGATAAATTACTTGAGGAATCTAAAACTTTAATTTATGTAAACAACTATATTAATATAAAACTGTAGATTTTTGTGATTTAGGAAAAAAACCTCAAACAAAGAGAGTGTGTGTATATATATACACTTTCCAGTGCAAGTTGCATGTCATTTTTCTCATTTAAAACTTATTTCAACTACGAAAAAAACACACAACTTTTTACCATTCTATCTATTCATCACAACATGCATAATAGCTAAGAAGATTTATTGACATTAAGAAATCTTTCATTTATTTTATATATATATAGATAGATATATTTATTTTCCTCGTTTAAAACTTATTTTCAATTACAGAAAAAACACAAATTTTTACCATTCTATCTATTTATCAACAACATGCATAATAAATAAAAAAATTAAGTAACATTAAGAAATCTTTCAATATATATATACTTTTGCAGTTGTCTATAATGAGACTTTCTGGAAGCCTTTCCGGTGGGTTTTTCCGGTCAAAATCCGGCAGCGATTTATTCGAATCGCAAGTTTGATAGCTAGTTTCTGCACAATCAAAGCGTCCCAGGGTTAGCTAGTTTCTGCACAATCAAAGCGTCCCAGGGTTTTTTAGGGTGTTGAATCCAAATATGCAGTTAAAAAACCATTTTAACTGCAACAAATCAAGATTTAACCTCAATTTCTTCGCCGGATTCCGTCACCGGAATCTCCAAAAAGTCGCATTATAGACAACTCCTATACTTTTTAATGCAAGTTGCATGTTATTTTCCTCGTTTAAAACTTATTTCAATTACAAAAAAACACACAACTTTTTACCATTCTATCTATTCATCAACCATGTATAATAACTAAAAAGATTCACTGACATTGAGAGATCTTTCATTTATTAAATCAATAAAACATCCCTGACAAAATCAATAAAACATCCTTGACCTACTAGAAAAGGAACAATAGTACAAATCATAACACGGAAATAATAGTACAAATTATAACATGGAAATAATGATTTAAGTGCGATATGTATACCTTCTATCTTTAGGTAAATTTGATTTTCAATAATCCATCATGAGGAGGTGACTTTGTTCTTCACGATAAAGTTAGAACAACTCTCCTCTCCTGAAAATAACAGACTTTAATAACCACCATATATTCCTCAACCTAATCTCTTCAACATCCCCCTTATCACTAAAGTCCAAACATAGCATTACGTGCTGAATCCTGAATGCTATGAGACCGGACCAACCAAAAAAACTGGCTTTGCCAAAGCGCATGGTATCAAAATTCAAATTATGTTTAGAGAAAATTTGGTAAAGATTTTTGTAAATCCAAGTTATAGTTGTTAAATTTAAAAAATTTAAGTGTCTTACATGTTTTTAATCGTGTTGAATTTATTTCCACCATAAAAAACGATTTAAATACTATTTCTACAAGATTTTTTGAAATTTTATTGCCGAAATTCCGGCCACCTCATTAGAAAACTTCTTAATAAGTATCTGCTTGCATGTCATAATTAATCATAAATATTATTTGAGTATCTAATCTTTTAACTAAAAGAGGCCTTCACGTGAACATCTCGTGGGTGGTATCCTCCGAACCCATCTGGTTGCCCCATCTGATTGCCAACGTGGATTGAGAAAAGTAGTCAAAGAACCGGGCCCCACCACATGGAGACAAAAAGTCATGCGACAGTAGTGACCCCACCACATGGAGACAAAAAGTCATGCGACAGTAGTGACCATACGATCAGCCAACAAGTATAGCAAGTGGGCACGTTACTCTGTAGACTCTTACACAGACATGACAGTCTCTGCAATCATTGGTTATCATTCGCTGTCACTGGTCATCGTCGCGGTAGTTATTGATTTATTAATATTGTGTTGTATAGGTTCATAGTAACCAATATTTATTGTATTATTGATTTATTAATATTGTGTTGTATAGGTTTATAGTTGTATTTAAGCAAATATATTATTTAAGAGTGGATATATATGGTTTTATTGGGATTAAATTTAAACAAATATAGAGATAAAGAAATTATTTTAACATCTACTAGGTTAAAGATATTTTATAGGACAGATTTCTTTTTCATCTGCTAGATGTATTTGGCCTTTTTTATGTGACTTTTCAAAATGAATGCTCCAAGTTTATGGACAAACCCCTCGCTAAATAGATTATCCCAAGAGCTAGCTGCCAGCCGTATCTGCATAATTTTCCTCCTTGTCTTTGAAGACCTCACATTCTAAAATAAAATGTTTTTTTGTTTCTATTTTTCCGGAAGAACAAAAAATGTATACTTTTTCCTCTCACACTTCCTTTTAGCATTTTCCAACTCCCTATTTTACAATAGAGTTAATGACTCAATAAATATTAACTTGTGTTCTTTAAACGAAGAAATATAGAAAAATGATGTGTATTTTCATAATGTTGGTTGGTATGTGACCACTGATATAATAAGAAAATACAAAAAACTATATTCGATATATAAAAAAAAAAAACATAAAAACTATATTCGATATCTAATGAATTCCTACGTAGTCTACATTTTATGGATCTAGGAAATGGAGTCAAAAGAATTGCACATACATTAGTAAACTAGTAACTCCTTGTTATAGTTATAACCTTGATAAATGAAAGGAATTTCGATATTATATGTTTTATATTTATATTTAGGAAATTAAAAAATACGAGAAAATATTTAGGAAATTAAAAATTTAAGTAATTAGGAATATATTTAGGCCGTTAAAAATTAAAAATAATTAGAAAATTAAATTGGTTTATTTATTTTTATTAGTATTATATAAATGGATGGTTTAATTATGTTGATAGATATGTTTATTTAAGAATATACTCTACAATTTTAATTTAATTCTCAATAATTATTGGGTGGATGGTAGAGATTTTATCTCTATGGAATATGTTGGAATATTCATAATACAATTATTCATAGATTTGTGTTAAGATTTATTTCCAGGTTAGTTATGTTTTTTTAACTAATTTATCTCAAATTAATTAAAAAAACACAATATCAACACATGTCATTTTGAACACTTGGTATTGATAAACAATGGTAATGACCCATGGTATTGTAATAAGAGTTGTTTACAAATTAAGAATTTCCATGGCAAAGTAGTGGTTAATCTCCATGGTTAAGGATATTGTTACATGTTTTTTTAAATGTATATATACATTTAACTCCTATAATAATTCTTTTTAAAACTAGTAAGCCGAAAGTGATCAAATCTCTTGAGGTAAAAAAATGTTTTAGAGGGAAAAAATTGAATAAAATGTTTGCATAAAATTATGAGACTGGTTGAAATGTTTTAACTATATTTTTTTTTTCAATTGCTTTATACACGTATATATAGTGTTTTTTTAACTATTAAGATTGATATTACGTTGTTTCATATGGACATGGAAATATTTTATTTATGGTTGAGAGTGAGAGTGAAATATTTTTTATCACTTCTCCTTATGGACATTGAGAGTGAGATTATTGATCTTTTATTATACTATTAATTAAACAAACGGGACAAGTATATTCATATCTGAGGTGGAATATTTTATTTATGGTTGAGAGTGAGTGAAATATTTTTACCACTTCTCCTTAGTTAGATTATTGTTTATTTTATTTTATTTTAAAAAGGATGCATGTGTTTAATGCTGACATACTTACACATCTCTCTCATATTGAGTTGTAGAAGGTGCCTCTCCGTTCAATTAATTGAGTATTATAAATAATTTAAAATAAAGTTATAATTTAGTTGATTTTTATGATTTTTTCTATTTGAGCAATGTGAAATGTATAATGGGCTAAGTTTTTTTATGCTATATGGATTAATGTTTGTCAACATTTACCAACCACTTAATTTATATGGCTTGCACTAATAGTTAAGAGTGTGTTTTTTTAATAAGAAGTCACAAGTTTAAATTGAAAGGCATACAGTATATATACATTCATAATTTTTATTATTAATATTCATGTTGAGCATGGAAGGAATTACGCTATCTCTTTCATTTTGAACAACACATTATACCATATTTCATTTAACATGGACATTGAAATATTTTGTTTTCAATTTGTTTATAAAATATATACTTATTTCAAATTATTTTATTAACATAAGTATTGAAATTTTTATTTATAGCTCACATTGTTCACATTAAAATTTTGTAATCAACATATTTTTAAATACTTCTTCGCATCTTCCTCACATTGTAACATCTCCGGGTAAACCTTGTGTAAAAATACATAGGATTAGAATTTTTTTACAAAATTTACTAGCATGTAATATTCTTAATTACTTATTCCATATTCCTTAACTGACCAATAGATAAAATCATCATCATTACATATAGTAACTTTAGGAATGAAATAGTAAGTTACATAACATATCAACCATTGTTGTTGCATATAACATAAAGTACCTTGTTGTAATATTACATCATTATCGTTGTCCATTTAATTAGGCTAGTTAAACACATATTCGATAATGTAACTGTCAACATTAAGCAACATTATTAGACTAACATAACCGGAAAACACATCAATGGACACCGATGTATCCTGGAAACCCCAAAGACAAAAACCAACAAACATTTATTTTATTAAACAGTGAGGGTGAACACCCCTCACTCAATGGTTGTAAGGGAGTCCCTCCGTCGACTAATGTTATAAATCTTACAAAGAAATATCATCTTAAAGTCAACATGACTAGCTAGAAGCTATTACATTAATCATGATATCATTTAACCCACAGTTCCTCAAACATTGTCTCTTTATGAACTGATGGTTCTCTGTAGTATATTATACTGCAATTGACAATCTCTCAATTTGCATGGACTGTTAGTTCATTGCTTTCCTTAACTTTAAACATAACCCATCTTTCACATAAGCCACAATTATTTCCTGCAATTACTATCGTCAACAAACTCTCAAATCATGATTATAAAATATTTATCAAACCCAAATAATAATTCTTTACTAGTTATGCCTCTAACATATTTTCATGTGCATAAGTAAAACACATACAAAGTATTGAGACATGTCTCTTTATTAACACTGCACATGCATTAATTAAAAGCACATAAGTACAAAAACATGTATATTTATCTTTACACGTGTATGATTACATCACATGTCAGTTCATCCATAACTCACATGCATAAAATAAATACATAAAGATTACCAAGACATGATTGTTTCTCCCTACTTCACATATATCATGAGAAAGGGAAATAGTTATGTTCTACTTCTACCCACAAGAACACGATAAGAGTTAAAAGAACCTCCATGGTTACTACCATATCTTCACATAAGAAGAGGGAAATATTTCCAAAAATAAGCACCACACTAACTATCATTTCTTTGCACAAGACACATTTTTTTCCCAAAGAACCACGAAAACTACCCATATTTGTTTAAATGAAAACTAGCACATTAGATATTATCTTTGCACATGCAAATACACATACTTTTTAAGAAGACCATCACAATAACGATTATTGTTTGCACATACAAACACATATTCTTCTCAAGAAATCTAACACAATAGTTATTCTTCCAGTGCATGCAAATACCTATTCACTTATCATTTTCAAGGATTCAAATATAATAGATATATTTATGTGTGTGTATAACACATACTCTTATTCAAGAAACTAATGTACTAACTAGTGTCTAGGTGCATTTAAGCACATATTCTTTTCTCAAGAAAATTTCCATAATAACTTTTATTTTTATTTTTATGTATATAAGCATGTATTCTTTTTCAAGAGTCTAATGTATAGAAACCATGCAAATATTAATAACATAATATAACTCTCCACGCATAATTCCTTGCAATCTTTTCCAATAAAAAAAAAAATAGTTTCTTTATCTTTTTTTTTATGTAAAGTTCACACACATTCTTTTCAAGGAATATCATCACTCCTCTCTCTTTTTATGTGCAGGGTTCATGTGCATTCTCTTTT
The DNA here is from genome assembly GCA_000404065.3 of Pinus taeda. NCBI lineage: Eukaryota > Viridiplantae > Streptophyta > Pinopsida > Pinales > Pinaceae > Pinus > Pinus taeda. Next base: position 77,662 of record APFE031167170.1, on the reverse strand, counting down.
CAAGAAAATAACATCATTAATTATCCTCTATGTGCATAAAATATGCAATTTTTTAAAGAAAAATAGTGTGATTAACTTATCTTTCCAATGTCTGACTCTTTACCATGTACTTATCATTAAGGAAACTCCATGGTTTGCAACCCAATTTTTCATTTTGTGGAACCTATGTTTGTGTAGTCAACACAAAAATGTTGCCATTCAGCCCATCAATTGTCCTCAAAATTACAAGAACACAATATTTTCTGATCCAAGAATGAAACAGTCTAAGGAAGAAATATTTTATCCTATAAATGGGATTCCAATAGACAGGAAATCCCTCTCTTCACACAACCCATTATCCATATGCAAGATGGTAGGTACAAATCTCATTGTATAACTGATACAGGGTTCTAAACTAGAAGACTCTCATGATGGTAACCTCACACACTAATCTTGTCTTCGGCTTTGTCCAGTGCAACTCCATGCAAAATAACAAACAAAAGGAAACCAAATAAACTCAGGCCACTAGTGCGGTAGGAGAAAAACTCATCCCTCCGCTAATCTGGAAGTGCGAAAGGAAGAGATCAGACTCTAATGCAACCATATCATGGTAACAATCTCTAACATAATTACAGAGTGAACTTTTCTCTAGAGAAGACAATGCAACTAGTGCAGCCTACAAAGCCACCCAAAATAGATCTACAAAACCACGATTTACACACTAAAATCCAGTCACTGGTACAGGTGTTTGAAGGTGTACTCTCTATTGGATAGAAACAAGAAAGGTCAATCACAACATGGGGGAGACAACGTTCTATATTTTCTTCCCATGTCGACCATCATCGTATTCCATAGAGAACCGAAGGGAAAGAATACTTACTGAAATTGTTACAACTAATCACAAACAAGAAAGGTCAATCACAACATGGGGGAGACAACGTTCTATATTCTCTTCCCATGTCGACCATCATCATATTCCATAGAGAACCGAAGGGAAAGAATACTTATTGAAATTGTTACAACTAATCACAAACGGTTCTTGATATCAACCGTTTCAAGACATGTTTATAGAAATTAATGTGTAGATTCTAAACTTCTCATGAATTTTTTTAAATCACAAGACTAGAAGTTACTCTACTGTCGGTGAAAGTAAATTCACAATTGAGAAAACAAATCACTAACATGCATCAAGATTCAACAGACATACACAAAGATTTATCTATGGGAAAGAAACTGCTCAAAACCCCTTACTATCTGTATTGCATTAATCAAAGAATCTGAATGAATACAATATGCTTTGCTCAAGCTTGAGCTCAACCTGCACTTGTATCTTATATCCTTTGCCTGACTGACTAACCTTGGTCAATACTTAGCTAAAATTTCGAGCCTCCAAGCTCCTATTTCCTTGCACGGTTCCCTTGGGAAATTTCCCCTACTTTTTAGGAATTTCTCATCAAGTAATTGTGCAATTACCATAGATCGATTCTTTGACTACATGCACGACCTGTACAACTTGAACTAGTTTACAACTAATAGTACATTGCCCTTAAACTCCAATATTAATTGGGTAACTCAAATTCTATGCATGCAAAACTTATTTTGGGTTGTTTGATTGGTTAAATAGATGATCACTCAGTGTGAAAAAAATTACGAACCCTCAACTTGGCCTCCACTAGTCCTTCTGATCATGTGATCAAATTTATGCTCAAAAATGAAATTGCCCAGAACTTTTTGCAACTAGCACCAAATCGAAGTGTTTGTCTTCTGAATCCAACAATGTTCATTTCACCTCAATCCGACACCGAGAGCTCAAGGTATAGCCCGCTAACCATTTTCCCAAACATGCAAAAAAATAAAAAAATTTGGGTTTTGACTGTGTTTTTTTTGGGTTTTCGAGGACCAGTGGTAGGTTTCCACTTGGCCTCTCTCCATTGGTTAAGAATTCGTAGGTTTCTGGTTGGCTGATATTTATTTTTAGGTGGACCAATTGCAGGAAGCCACATAGTCCAATCAGTGGTAGCCACGTGGCCTCCTCTTACTTGGAAAATTTTTGCATATGGCCAGAGCGGGCCTATACGAGTTTTGAACTTGAGACTTCCATGGTGGCATCGTAGTGCTCCACCACTGCGCCACCGACAGTTCTTATAAACCATAGTGTCGAAACCCTATTTAAAGTTTTGAATATGCTCATATGGGGGAGGGGGCCAGAGCTAAGCCCTAGCCCCCGAGCACACCCCACACCACAGGACCAAAGGGAGGAGCCAAGTGCTAGGGCTTAGCCTCGACCCGAGGTCCCAGCACCAAAAAACAACAACCATCAAACCGCATGAACATATCAGAGGGCGAAGGTAAGGGCCTTAACCCAAGGTCACAACCTCCATCATATGCCTGCAACAGAGGTTAGCAAAGATGCCAACCCAGAGGTGTTAAGGGAAGTCCTCAACCCAGGTTGTATGACCCTCCACATGACCCTACACGTGGATGTAAAAGGTGCTTGCGAAAGGCGCCAAAGAATGGGGGCCAACCCCACGTCTCATGGACCGCATGTGACCCCGACGAAAAATAAAAGGGCTCTGACGTGTAGGGTGGGTGTTAAGGCCCAACCCATGGACCCATGGTGCAATATGACCCTAAGCCCAACTTCTAAGGGGCTTGGTCAATGGGGGCAGGCGTTAAGGCCCAGCCCTTGACCTTATGCATCTATATGGCCACAAATTTAGGACCCTATGCGCTAGAGGACAATTTAATGGTCCAACGAATTTCACCCATGACGGGTGAATTTGTCGCTCAGTTAACGGATTTCAGGGAAGAATTGTAGGATCATTAGCCAGAAGGGCGAAATTGTAGGATGGTTAATAATCAAGTTCATGGATGAGCTTGTAGCTCATAACTTTTTGAATTTTTCACCAATTGGAGCTTATAAAGAGACTACTTGGGGGTTTTTGGATGTTCTGAATCCATTGGTGACCTTTGTTTTATGTTTTGAGCACATCTAGATGGCATTTTTTCATGTTTTAGGCTAAGTGGTGTATGGTTCAAGCAAGGATTGGTAGCATTTTCTAAGGGTGTTGAGCATGAAGAAGACCTTGTAGGGGTTTCTTCACCTTCAGAATTCATTTGTAGCAACTGATATTGCAAGGTTCAACTCTTGGGCATTTTTCTCTCTCTGTCAAGATGGGGGAATCTTGGATTATGTCCTTCTTTTTAAATTTATTCTCATTTTTAGATGAGGTCTAGGGTATTTGTAGAAGACTCCTTGTATTGTCATAGTTTACATGGTGATTGCAGGTTGTCATGTTGTTTTTATGTGAGAGTTATATGCAAGAGAACTTTTCTTTGAAAGGGAAATTGCCACATGATCATAAACTTTCTTTATGTACTTCATTTTTACACTGAAATATGAGTGGTCTAATCATGTGGACAGACCCAGAGATGTAGCCCAAGAGGGATGAACTCCGTCATCAAACCTTATGTTGCTCTTCTCTATGACTACATGAATTATACGTATTATGTTCATTATGTTTAACTTGCACATGATAACTAATTTATGCTTGAAGGAACACTAAACAAACATGTTAGTTATGAAGACCCATGTTCATTCTTGCAAAGTGTCAACACGATCCTAGTTTTTGTTTCATTTGATTTTGGAAAGAGAGGAAAAAATCACCTATTCCACTTTTAGATCATCTTCTAACAATGAGAACTAGTTACACTGATAATAAATTAAATTAACTGAAATATTTTGCTACAAATTAACAATCAATCATGTAGAACTGAAATCAAGTGTCTCAAACTCGAATTTACTGAGTTAACTGAGTGAAAAAAGCTATGTCACCTCAATTAACTACCTCCAAGTATTCTGTTGAAATTTAAATTTTAATTTTAATCTAGTTTGGCCAAGGCAAAGTCAAAACTATATTTATTTTTTTCTGCATTTTCAACACTCCCTCTCAGCAAGAAAGGGATTATTAGATACCCTAATCTTGCTTCTATGGAACTCAAATTTTCCTCTTGACAAGGCCTTTGTCAAAATATTTGTATCTTGTTCCTCTCACGGAATGTACTACAACAACATAGTCTTCCTCTGCACACAATCTCATTGATGGTGATACATGATGTTGATATTCTTGGATTGATCATGATATAGTGGATTCTCAGAGAGTTTGATACAATTATTATTTTCACAATAAATTATGGTAGGATCCATCTTCTGACCAAATAACTCAACAAGAATCTTTCTCATCCAGATAACCTCACATGTTGCTTGATTTTCAGCCATTTACTCTGCTTTTGCTAAGGTGAGTTCCACGAATATATGCTTCATGTTGTACCAAGAAACCATTGCTTACCCAACACTAAAAATTCCTTCTAAATTTCTCTTAATGTCTGATGGACTCCCTGCCCAATCTACATATGTGAAGCCTTGCAGATTCACTCCCTCTGTCTGGCTATACCAAGGAAAAAACTGAGTAGTGCCTCTGAGGTATCTCAACGCATGCTTTGTTGCCTTCCAATATATTCTGGTTGGCTTAACTATGGAATGACTAAGTTGGTTAATTGCATAACATATGTCCAGTCATGCGTTCACCAAATACATGAGTGAATCGACAAGTTGTCTGTAAATGGTAGCCTCCACTTCATCACTTGAAGTGGCATCGTCTTTCCTCCAGTTACCTACTAGAGGAGTGTCCATGGGTTTGCTATTATCCATGAAAAGCTTCTTTAGTATCTCATTGTCATACTTTCCCTAAGAGACAAAATGTTCCCCATTTCCTTTCCATATTTCCAAATAAAGGAAATAATGCATGAGTCCCATGTCCTTCATATCAAACTCTCTTACAATGTCCTCCTTGCAAGATCTGATCAACTGCTCATCATCAATAAGGATCAAGTCATCAACATATAAAAATAATCAATAATTTACCTTCTACCACAACATGAAAAATTTACATTTGCTTGCCTTTTGGTGGAGCCCAAACTGGTGAGATTTTTGTTGATCTTGGTATACCAAGCATAGGGTGCTTGCTTGAGTCCATACAACACTCACTTGTGTTTGCACACATGCAACTCTCTGTTGAAAGTCTCAAACCCCTCCAACTGCTTAATATACACATCCTCCTCAAAATCCATTAAGGAATGTTGTCTTCACATCCATCTAGTGGATCTTCCACCCCATCTGTGCTAATAGTGCTATAATTGCCCTGATGGATGAGTACCTTGCCACTGGAGCAAATGTCTCCTCATCGTCAATTCCCTCCACCTGAGAGAACCCCTTGGCCACAAATCTGGCCTTGTGTTTCTTTATGCTCCCATTTGCTATATGATTTACCTTGTAAAGCCATCTCCAAACAACCACTGATTTGTCTGATGTTCTTGGGACCACTTGAATCCCAAACACTGTTTCGGAAAATGGAATCATATTCCTCTACCATAGCATCAACCATACTACTTTCTCTACAACTTCCTCGAATGAGGATGGATTTGTCTCTACCATCTCACTCATAAGAGCCATGTAGCCACTGTGCCGATCTGGTGACCTCCTCTACCTGCGTTGTGATGTGGGTGCTCCCACATTCTCTCTAACATCCTGCAATAATCTATCAAATTCCCTAGTTCGCTTCCTTCCTTATCTAGATGTCTTTGCTTAAGTGGATGTTTCCACTCTCTTCTCCTCTTCTTGTGGCTCCTCCACAACTTCCTAAGGTTCTTCCTTTCGAACCAAAATATCCTAATCAGGCTACAACTAAAGCTCCCTCTCAAGAGAACACCTCATTGCCTTCTCCTCATAAAATTTCACATCCCTCCTAATCATTTTCATCATGAGAGATGGTAAGTACACACGATAGTTGTGAGGTGTATCAGTGTACCCAACAAATATGCCCAAATATATTGTCAGCTCTAGATTTTTCCTTTCTTCCTTGGAAAAATGACAATAAACTGATGATGCAAATATCTTGAAGTGTGACACATATGGTTTCTTTCCTGAAAAATATTCCTCTGGTGTACTCATGCCAAGAATCATGTGAGGACTCTTGTTCTACAAATGGACCACTGTATTGCATGCTTCATCCCATAAGTAAAGTAGTAGGATTTGGTCATGCAACATCGCCCATGCTACTCCCAAAATACTTATGTTCTTCCTTTCAGCCACCCCATTCTATTGTGGGTTGTGGGATGTTGTCAACTCCCATCAAATTCCTTCCTTTGCACATAAATGTTTAAACTCATTCGACACATACTCACCATCATTATCGCTCATGAGAGCCTTCACTTTCCTTCTATTCTCTTTCTCAAAAAGTGCTTTAAACTCCAAAAATTTGGAGAATGTCTGATCTTTCTTCTACATGAAGTAGATCCAACACTTCCATGAGAAATCATCTACAAATATAACATAATACCTGTGCTTGGCAATGGAGGCTGTTGAGAAAGGTCCACATACATCAGAGTGGATCCTTTCAAGGATTGCATGCACCCTGTTGTCCTGATCAATGGAGGTGGATTTTATGTACTTCCCCAATGTAAACCCTTTGCATGTATCCAACTACTCTAGATCTCCATTGGGGATGCCTGTAGAAATCTTCTGTATGATCTTAAAAGTGCCATGATACAAATGTCCAAGTCTTCTATGCCATAATTCGCTGACATTTAGGCTCTACACCTTCTCTGCTTTTGTGCTCAATGTTGCACAGTCTTCCACATCTAATTTGTAGAGGTTCTTCACTCGGACCCTGATTTTCTTCACTTATCTTGTGGAAATATGTCCCAAGAAATCCTTCCTTTTGCTAGATATCACATCATAGCCATAATATTTCAACACCGTACATAAAATAGATTCTTCTTGGGATCCAATACATACAACACATCGTTGATCCTAAAAGGGGAGCCAAACTCCCTATGAAAAGTAATTGTACCAATGTTAGTTGCATTATACCTTCCATCATCTCCCATCATGATGTGCATCTTGAGATCCTTTTCCTCCAAGTCACTGAAAAATCCTTTATTTCCTATCATGTGGAATGAAGCATCGCTATTGAGATACCACACACTACCTATCACTGTGCTTGCCATGCATGAAATGCGGGTAAAATAAATTTTGAATTTTGAAGCCAAGGCTTGACTCGCTGCTCCTCTTGCAGTGTTCTTGCTTGCTTTCCTGTGTGGAAATTTCGTGGCATAGTGTCCCAATTCATGACAATGAAAGCACTTGCTTTTGGAAAAGTCTTTCTTCTTTCCCCCTTGACCAGATTATGCTTTGGATTGGGATTTATTACCTTTCTGTTTCTTTTCCTTTACAACCAAGGCACACTTCTCTTCATCCTTTCCCTTGGATGAAGTCACATCTCTGTTGCTCCACCTTATTTATTCCTACACTAGATTAGACCATAGCCACTCCCAGCTTGGTAGTTTCTCTCTACCATTTACAAAATATTGATAACTATGCCAACTTTTGGGAAGGCCTATGAGGGCTACAGCTACCAGGTATTCTTTAGGGATAATAATACCGACCCCACCAAGTTCATTATGGCATTGTGTAAACTTGCTTAGGTACTGCAGAATTGTTTCATTCTTTTTCATCTCAATACTTCAAAGCTTGTCCTTGAGTGCCAGCTTCATGCGGTCACTATTGTTCTCAAATAAATCTGTTAGCGTTTTCCACATTGCGAATAAATTCCCTCCTCGTGGAGATTCAAGACAATATGATCCTGAAATCCCTCCAATATGATGCTCCTCACTTGATCCAAAATCTTTTGTTTATGGATGTGTTAAAGAATTACATGCATAAATTGTAGCTTAACATAGAAAACTTAATGCGCACATGAGAGAAGAGGAGAAACACATAAAGCATGAAAGAAGACAACAAGACTTGATAACGGAGTTCGTACGACTTGGACTACGTCTCCAGGCCCTGCTCAATCAATGGGGAGGCCTTCATTCATTAAGTGGCATGAGAAAGAAGAGTACAAGCATCAGTTAAAAAAAAGGAGTTTTATACCTCCATACTGAAAAACTGCCGAAAAATATAGAACTCTGATGGAGAAACAGATAGCGCAATTGCATTCGTGGCATCGAGAAGTGCTGAAACCATATAAAATTTGTCAAATTCTGACAAAGTGAAAATTCAGCCCTCCTGCAAAATTCTGCCTCGAACTCCATGCACTGCCTCCTCTGCCTGGGCACACTGAAAAATTGCGTTTAAGTATAACATCGTCGGTAGATTTTCCCAAGTTTCTATTGTGGCGCATTGGTTGGGGATCCGATTAATAGGGAGGAGGTCAGGCGGTCAAACCGCGCCTCCTCCTTTTTACATAACAAATTTATTTATAAATAAAAAATTGGTTGGGTTGGGCCTGCCTTGGGTGGCCCATCCAGCATACCCACCTCTTCTCTGACTTGTTTAGGTGGTGGTTTGTTTTTGTTTTGGGTTGGGTCCGTGGCCCAAGGGCCAACCCACCTAACTCCGCATTGTGTTGTTGTAACTGTGGTGTGGGTTGTGGGGTGGCAAGGTCATGGCCGCCCACCCCGTTTGTTTATCGTTGTTACAATTGTTCTGTGGGACGAGTCAGGGTCATGGCCGCCCCTCCACCAATATTTTTAATGTTATGTGGTATGAGTTAGAGTGGCAGGGTTATTGGCCCACCACCCTTATATATATATATATATATTATATATATTATATATATATATATATATATATATATATAGATATATATAGATATATATTGCTTAATAAAAACACAATGTGCATTTTTGGAAATTTAGTTTTTTGACCAAAGGAGTCTTTTTAACCAGGCAACGATTTTGCCCGAAATCTTGCTAGAGTTGGCCAGGTTCCATCCACCGGAAAAGTCCAAATTGTTTCTTTGTTAAGCCTGCCCAGTCATTAAAAAGTCAACCCAAATTTGATTGCCTCTATCTCCTTCATTTGGACTCAGATTGGAGTGTCGTTCACACCGTGAGAATCAGGGTGACGAGCACTTCGATCTGATGTCAAGTTCATTGCCTTTCTGCCACTTTGAATTTTTAGCCTTTTCCATGCCACTGGTGTTTGGAGATCCTCTTGGATCAATCCTCCCCATTGAGGAGCTTTTGGACTGCCAAAATCTTTATCAGTGAATTGACAAGTGAGGGAATTGTTCCCTCACTCTTTCTTTTTCTAGCCATTTTGCCTTGCTAGGGTGCATCCCCTTGAAGCCAACTCGAAGGTATTCCACATCTCCCTGTCGTGAAGTCCTGGTTCTTCTGTTAAGGATGATGTCTTCAGGTAACTCATTGAGATACTCTGGTGCAAAGTCATCAATTGTAGGAACTGTGCCCACCTCTCCGGCATCCATAATCAATGGTGACTCATACAACTTTAAGTTCTCCACATTCACTACAGAGTACATTTGCATATATATCGGAAAATCGAGACGGAAGGCATTGTTTCCAATCTTCTCCAAGATTGTGAATGGACCATACTGGATTGGTCACAACTTCTTCCCTTCTCCATTCATCCTGTCTTTGTTGATATGGAATCAAACTTTTTCGCCCACTTGAAATTGATAGTCGACTCAATGTTTGTCATGTCGAGTCTTGTACCGGGCTTGACTTTTCTCTAGCTGCTCCTGTACTGCTTGGTGAATCAACTAGATCCACTGAATGAACTGTTGCACTTTGTCCCTGTCATCACATCCACTAGAGTCATCTTCCCTTCCAAAGACCATATCAAAAGGGTCATTTTCTAGGTAGCCAAAACATGTCTCAAATGGTGAATGATGCATAGATGAGTGCACTACTCGATTGTAGGAATGCTGCACATATGGAAGATGCTCATCCCACAACTTAGGATGTTTTCCACAATAGCCTCGCAACAAGTGCACCATGGTGTGGTTTACAACATCTTTCTGTCCATTAGTCTGTGCATGTAATGCCATGCTTCTTTTCAACTTGGTGTCCATCATCTTCCACAAGTTGGTCCAAAAATCTCCAAGAAAGCAAGAGTCCCGATCTGACACAATTGATGTGGGCAACCCAAAATAGACCCAAACATGCTGAAAGAAAAGATAAGAAGTTTGCTCTACAGTGATCTGAGTTTTACAAGGCATTAAAATACACATCTCACTAAAACGATCAACGACGACATACAAATAGTCGTGACTCCTAGACAAAGGAAAACCTCCTACAAAATCCATCGAAACACTTTCCCATGGATGACTCGGAATAGGGAGTGGTGTAGAGCCCAAGTTTTCCATTAGAGGGCTTTGAAACAGAACACATCACACAACCCTTTACATAGCGAGTCACAATGTTCTTCATAGGAGGCTAAAAACAAAATATTTGTACATGACACAAAGTTTTTTCAATACCAAAATGACCAGACACAAGGGATGTGTGGGCCTCTAGGATTACATGTACCCTTTCTCCTGTGGGTATGCACAATTTGCCAAGGCGATACAACAATTTCCCTTGGAAGTGATAGTTTTCCACCTGTGAACCATGGGTTAGTTTTGCATAAATCTCCTTAAAGTCATCATCATTAGCATATTGTTTAGCATAACTTTCAAAAGATAACGAAGCATTATGCAAAATAATAGAAGCAGAAATAGGAGGGAAAGATAGCATATTGGCCACTTTGTTGCTAGTGCCCTTTTTATACTTTATTACCAGATGAAACAACTGAAGAAAACCCATCCACCTGAAATGATGATATTGTTGCAACTTGGTTTGTGACTGAAGATACTACAAGGGCTGATGATCTGTATGGATGATGGTCTCCTTGCCGATCAAGTAGCGTTTCCACTTTTTCACACTCTGGACCAAGGCATATAATTCCTTGTCATAAGTGGGATAGTTTATCATAGCTTGAGAGAAATTATCTGAATGGTAACATATCAGCTTCTTTTGCTGCATCAGTACAGCTCCCATGGCATATTAGCTGGCGTCTGCCTTGATCTCGAATGGTTGTTGGAGATCTGGTAAGGCCAAGACTGGTTCGATGTTGATCTTTTCTTTCAATTTTTCAAAGGAATTATGTTGCTTTCCTCCCCACTAAAAGACTTGCTTCAGACTTGTCAATGCATGTAAAGGTGTTGCAATAATAGAGAATTGACAATAAATCTCCTCCGATACTGTACTGCACCCAAAAAGCTGTGAACCTCGGTTACACTAGTAGGTTTAGGCCAATTTAAAATTGCTTCAACTTTAGAAGGATCAATTTTTAGCTGACCATGACCAACAATATGACCTAGGTTAACCAAAGATGTTTTCTCAAACTCACACTTTGACAATTTTACATATAGTTTTTCGTTTTTCAATACGTCAAGCACTTTCTTCACATGACATACATGTTCATTCCAACTTTTACTAAAGACAAGGATATCATCTAGATATACAAGAACAAATTCATCACTGAAAGGCCTAAAAATATCATTCATGACCCTCATGAAAGTGGTTGGAGCATTGCAAAGTCCGAATGGCATCACCATCCATTCGAACAACCCTTATTTGGTCTTGAAGGTGATTTTCCACACATCCTGTTTTGCAATTCGGACTTGGTGATAACCACTACGCAAATCCAATTTGGTGAAATAGACAACATTCTTTAACTGATCTAATAAGTCATCAATGTGGGGAAGAGGGTAACGATTTTTCACCGTGATTTTGTTTAGTGCTCGGTAATCTACGCACATCCTCCATGTGCCATCTTTCTTCGGCACTAAGACAATCAGTGAGCCACATGGAGTAGTGCTTGGTATGATGACCCCTTGGTCCAATAGTTCCTGCACCTGCTTTTTGATCTCCTCCATCTCAATGGTCGACATCCTGTACATGCCAATATTTGGTAAAGGAGCATCATGCTGCAAATGGATCTCATGTTGGATTTTCCTCTTCAGAGGTAATCCCTTTGGTTCCTGAAACATCTCATCATAGTTAGAAATTAATTCACATAATTCCTTTTTATGTACATGATCAAAACCCTGGAAAGCATCAAATAATTCTGCACCTTTTTCCCTCACAATCATAAGCATGCAGCCCTTACTGGAATTCACCAACCTCTTCATTTGTCCTGCACTTACAAGGTTGGCATTGATTTTACTTTGATAAGCCCTTACAATATATTCTACCCCATATTTTGTGATTTGGTATTTGTTTCATGATGGAAGAAGGTTGCTTTTCTATCATATAGATATGGACTCCCTAACACCATGCCACAGATATCCAATGGTATCACATCAAGTTTTACCTCATCCACTAACTTAGAAGCGATCACAAATTTAACCTTTCACTACTTAGTTACATTCAGTTTTTCTTATCATGTATCCATCCAAGTGGGTAAGGTTTTGGATGTGGTTTGGTTTCCAAGCCTAGCTTATTTACCAAGGACTCTGAAATTAAGTTTTCTTGGGATCCGATATCAAATAGAGTTTCCACTTTTGTATGATTTATGATAACTCTAATATGAAATAGCTCAATTCTCTTTCATTCATTAGGAAGCGACTCATATATTGAACAAGTGCCTTCATGTGATTTAGAATTAATATGAGGTGTAAGAGTACCTTTTGTTCATGATGTTGTGATCAATGCTTCATCTCCCAAATCGGATCCAAGGTCTTGCTGCACCGTTGCCACCGTCTTCTGCTTGCCTTTTCCTCCATACTTCTTTGGTCTCTTTTCCTGGTATTGTTTCCAGCAATGATTGTCATCATGACCTTACCTTTTGTAGTGAGTGCAATAAGGTCTTTCTCCTTCATCTTTCTTAGTTGATGCCATCCTCTTCTCCTTTCCTTTTCCTTTCACTTTGGGTTTGCCATTTGGAGGTTTGAAAGGTGGTTTATTGAAATGATCATCTCTTTCATTTTTTTACTTGTTCTCAAGATGAATTGCCTTCACATTGGAGGAGTCAATAGTAGTTGGTTCAAACAATAATAATGAATGTCTAAGGTAACTATGTAAAGATCCAATATACTTAGTTACTACTTCAGGTGAGTCAAGTGCAATGCCCAAATTAAGTGCTTGTTTTCTAAATTCCTCTGTAAAACTTTAAACATCCTGACCTCTGCCTTGCCTTAAGTATTGCCAATCCATTAAGGATTTTTGTTTATAACCCAAGGGATAGAATTTTTCCTTTAATGCAGAAATGAAACTAGGCCATGAGGAAAGAAGATTAGCCACACTCTTACTGCTTCGCAATTTTCTCTCCCACCAAACAAGAGTGGTGCTACTCAGCCAAAGAGAGGCCAGCTGAACCTTTGCCTCATCCTCTTCGATCTGTTGAATCCTACAATAGATTTCAATTTGCCTAATCTAGTTATTAAGCTTTTCTACATTACTTTCATCGTTGAACATGGAAGATCAAATTTGACATCTAATTTAAAGAAAGCTTTCTTAGATGCATGCCTTGAATTTCTATGATGATGGTGATGAGAGGAAGAACTCTCACTCGTGGAAGGAGAAGGAGGGGGTTCTTCTCCACCATTTCCATGCACTAAGCCTTGTTCTTCTGGATTTATCTCTTCTGCTTTCTCCAGCCTTGAAAGCAATTGAACGACATTCTCTGCCATTGTATAGAAGGTTTTGCGGAAATTGTGCTCCTCTTCATGACGAGCCTCTTCATTTTCCATGTGTCTCCTTCGATGTGCACCCTCGCTTCGAGATCGAAAGACTTTAGTTTCCCTTCACCTCTTCAGAGCCTGTTTCTTGTTTGCATACAAACATGCAATTCACATCTAAAAATACGTGCTCTGATACCCCTTGATCCAAGATCTTTTGCTTATAGATGTGTTAAAGAATTACATGCATAAATTGTAGCTTAACATAGAAAACTTAATGTGCACATGAGAGAAGAGGAGAAACACATAAAGCATGAAAGAATACAACAAGACTTGATAATGGAGTTCATCTGACTTGGACTACGTCTCTGGGCCCTGCTCGATCAATGGGGAGACCTTCATTCATTAAGTGGCATGAGAAAGAAGATTGCAAGCATCAGTTACAAAAAAGGAGTTTTATACCTCCATACTGAAAAATGGCCGAAAAATACAAAACTCTGATGGACAAAAGGACATCGCCATTGCGTTCATGGTGTTGAGAAGTGCTAAAATAATATAAAATTTGTCAAATTCTGACAAAGTGAAAATTCGGCCCTCCTGCAAAATTCTGCCTTGAATTGCGTGCGTTGCCTCCTCTGCCTGGGCGCACTGACAAACTGCATTTAAGTATAACATCGCCCATGGATTTTCCCAAGTTTCTGTTGTGGTGCGTTGGTTGGGGATCCGATTAATAGGGAGGAGGTCAGGCGGTCAAACCTTGCCTCCTCCTTTTTACATAACAAATTTATTTATAAATAAAAATTTGGTTGGGTCGGGCCCACCTTGGGCGGCTCGCCCACGGTACCCACCTCCGCTTTGACTTGTTTAGGCGGAAATTTGTTTTTTTTTTGTCTTGGGTTGGGTTCGTGCCCCAAGGGCCGACACACCTAACTCCGCATTGTGTTGTTGTAACCGTGGTGTGGGTTGTGGGGTGGCAGGGTCATGGCCACCCACCCCATTTGTTTATCGTTGTTACAACTGTTCCATGGGACGGGCCAGGGGTCATGGCCTGCCCTCCACAAATATTTTTAATGTTATGTGGTATGAGTTGGGGTGGCAGGGTTGGTGGCCTGCCACCCTTTTTTTTTATATATATTTTTTGTTTAATAAAAAAAAATGTGCATTTTTGGAAATTTAGTTTTTTGAGCAAAGGAGTCTTTTTAACTAGGAAACATTTTTTCCTGGAATCTGGCTAGAGTTGGCCGGATTTCATCCACCGGAAAAGTCCAAATTGTGTCTTTGCTAAGCTTGCCGAGTCATCAAAAAGTCAACCCAACTTTGATTGCCTCTATCTCCTTCATCCGAACTCGGATTGGAGTGTCGTTTGCACCATTGGAATCAGGGCAACAAGCACATTGATCTGATGTCAAGTTCATCGCCTTTCTACCACTTCAAATTTTTAGCCTTTTCCATGCCACTGGTGTCTAGAGATCCTCCTGGATCATCACTTTAGCCACATCCTTCTTCCACTAAGAAATATCATGGGCATCATATGCTGGGGGTTTTTCTACATCTGTCTTGATGTATTCTAGTAGCCCATTATCATCCAATACTGCCTCCATGCAGATCTTCCATGCCACAAAAGTTTTGGTTCTTTCAAAGCATACACGAGCATGAGTCCATTGAAAGCCATCTTCTTAGTCCTAGAGAAAACTTGTAACACTGATATTCAAATTCGAACCTCCTGCAATGACAACTTAAAAATACCTTCTCTATTATGAATTCAACTCTGATACCATATATAAATTAATGTGTAGGTTCTAAATTTCTCATGAAATTTTCTAAATCACAAGACTAGAAGCTACTCTACCGATCTGTGAAAGTAAATTCACAATTGAGAATGAAAATCATTAACATGCATCAAGATTCAACGCACATACACAGAGATTTATCTAGGGGTAAACAACTGCTCAAACTCCCTTACTATTTGTATTGCATTAATAAAATAATTTAGATGAATACAATATGCTTTGCTCAAGCTTGAGCTCAGCCAACACCTATATCTTCTATCCTCTGCCTGACTGACTGACCTTGGCCAATACTTAGCCAAAATTTTGAGCTTTCGAGCTCCTATTTCCTTGCGTTGTTCCCTTGGGAAATTGCTCCTATTTTTTAGGAATTTCTCACCAGGTAATTGCGTAATTACCATAGGTCAATTCTTTGACTGCATGCACCACCTGTACAACTTGAACTAATTTACAACTGATAGTACACTTCCTTTGAAATCTAATCTCAACTGGGTAACCTGGATTCTCTACATGCAACAATTATTTTGGGTTGATTGATTAGTTAACTATATGATCACTCAATGTGAAAAAGGTTACACACCATCAAATTGACCTCCATTAGTTCTTTTGACAGTGAAAACTAGTTACACTAACAATAACTCAAATTAACTTAAATAATTGCTACAAATTAGAAATAAATCATGTAGAACTGAACTGAAGTGTCTCCAAATCGAATTTACTGAGTCAACTGACTGATGAAATCAATTTCACCTCAGTTAACTACCTCCAAGTATTTTGATGAAATTCAAATTCAAATTTTAATCTAGTTTGAACAAGGCAAAGTCATAACTAGATTTTCTTGCTGCATTTTCAACAATGTCAACGTATTATTCACCATAATATTTTACATTATTAACTCATGAATTCCAAGGGTTGTTTTTAGGGATAGGAATATTACATACTCCCCCCCTTAAATATAACATCGTCCTCAGTGTTCATCACTAGTTTCTACTCATGACATATATCTTAGAACAACCAAAAGGGGATACTTTCCCTTCAAAATGAAGGATTTTGTTTCCACTAAATACTAATAAGTAAAACGATAATGTTTTTATCTTCAATCATAAGAATATACAAATAAAAAAATATTGAATTTTTACTTTCAATCACTTAACCATTACTTAATTTCATAGAAACAAAAACAATGTCTATACCAACTTATTATTACTTGTCAATTACTCTTGGAAATCATGGGTGTTTTACACAATAATTTTAATTACATGTAGTTTATCAGTTGTGGAAAGAAATATAAAAGTGGTCTAGCAACCCAATAACAAACACCTAGGGTGGTTTCATAGCCTCCATGGCAAGAACCCATGTAGAGTATGACCAACAGATCCAATTAGTATCTTTAAAGCACAACATTTTCAACTATCAATTATTTATGCAATGTCAAGTGATATTGTAATCACAATACTTCTACAAGTACTTAGAGTTCACCTAGATCTCTAATCATCAAAATTATTAATAAATTCACCAAGTGCATACTATCTTAGCCCCCACTAAAGACATCCACAAGTTTGGTAATACAATAGAGGAACTACACTTCCAATAATTCCTTTTTGAGTAGTAGGCTTATTTCCTGTCAAGATGTACATAAAACTCTTACAAAATCATATAGCAAATTCACTTTTAACACATCACTTATTTTATTATTTAACTTGGTTTGCCATGAAAAGCATAGTGGGCAAAAAAGTGCTCCTCCCAACGAATGAGAATTGGTTTCCACTAACCAGATTGAGCCAATTTCACATCTAAGACAATTCCCTGACAGTGACCACACTTGGTCTAACACATAGTTCCTCTTGGAAACATTCTACCTATTCCTCCGACAACATCCTTCCTCTTGGAAACATTCTACCTATTCCTCCAACAACATCCTTTCCTGAGGAATTTGAGCCCAATAACTAACTCCTTTGGGCCTCCTCCAACAAGCTCCAAAACCAACAAGGTTGCCTAAGGATTTTCCCCTCTCACCAACTTGACCAACCTTTTTGCTTTACTGAGATCATCTATCTCTAGGGAGAGGGAAATATGGGCAGGCAACCTCCTCAGTCCATAACCCTCCTTGAGCCTTTCCCAACTATCCTATAACTATATGGGATGTGAAATTACCTTTTATCACATTTTCGCATTATAATTTACATAGCTGACCATATGCACATTAACATTGAAGCAGAGGGAACATTTATGTACATCATGTATACGTACGTGACCCTCAAAACATGCCCATATACTGTAAAAGTAAATTTAACAAGAAGTCATAACTACAATCTCACGTCATATAGGTGGTATTCATTTCAAATTTCCACATAATAATCAACATGCAATTTAGAAAAACATTACTATATCCTCTTTGAACTAATCTTGTATGTCATAACGGTAAGCATTATACCTTCACATTTGTGGTTGCAAATCATCTTGTAACATTTTACCTTGTAGTGGTTCTTATATTCTATAGTATTGGAATTTTAGCGACATTACTATTCTACCATTAAGCTACCCTTTCTTAATCACGCTAGCAACATTAGTCACAACTACTTTTGATAAAACCATACCTTCTACAAAATATCTTTCCAATTTTACTTTGCACAGCATCAATGTTCTGAATATTTCAACAATGTAGAAAGGTATTTGTCTTGTTTCTTTTTCCATAAACCATTTCCATGCATTAAATTAAGCATAATAAATAAGGACACATCTTCCAAATGCTACCTCCAAGTAAATTTAAAACAAAGTTTCCATGAAGTTTTTTTCCAAGTAACGATTAAGGAATAGACCTTCAAAAATATCATAGTTCTAGTTCGTGTAAAATGACATTTCATTTACGCCAATGTATCTAATTGAAAATAATTATGCATCATTACTAAATTCAAGTCAATCGCACATAATTTTCCTTTTTAAACAAATTAATAATTCCAATAGATTCAAAATGCCTAAACGTCAGCGAAGACACCACATGTCCACAACACAATGGAATTAATTGATTAGATTTAATATGTAATGTCATCGTAGTATTCACACGCACTAGATGTATTTTCAAAAGATGAAATGAACATATTTCTTAAATGTAGAATGCATACTAGTTAACATCATCATTGAATCATCAACTTGTAGAGTTGTGAAGTTTAAATGAACAACATGATCAATAATGTTTGATTACTACTAGTTCTATCATTAAGTTGGTAGAATATACATCATCTATTTCATCTCATGCATTATAATACTATCAAATAATCTTGGCTATTCTCATCAAACCAATTATCATTTATGTATGTTCATATGCAAATCCACAACCCTTTTCCATTTCCATTTTTATTAATGACATAACAATGCATTTCTTTAAAATCAGTTGCTTTAAAGACGCTACTATTATCATGCTCTAAGTTCTTTGTAACAATCAAGAACTTATAGCCATACAACACTAATTCATGAAAGATAGTGCAATATACCAAATAATCAATCCTACCAACCATTATAACTCAATTAAAATCCACGGCAAGACATAATCAACATTTCGTCATTATAGTCGACCTACCACTTGACTCATTGTTTATCTTCAACATTCAAAGGGGTTCTTTAAATGTCTTTTAAAATATTCTATTGTCCTCTTCAAGGATAACCCCCACCTTTCTACATTCCTTCACTGCCACACAAAACAATGCATGAAATCATTCTTTTCTTATAAGTAGTGCATTGTAACTCTAATCACTTTTCTTTACATGCAACATTAAACACTATCATAAGAGTATGCATGCAAAAGTTGGTAGTTAATCCACACTATCACTAATTACAGTGTGAGTATTTGTTCATGATTTGTTACAAACAATGCAACATAATTTCTTATTATTATTTTTTATCCACATAAAGACTCAAATACCATGAGCATCATTATTCTTTTAAAGCAAACATTAACACTTATCATTCTTTAGTGTGATTATTAACACCATCATGCATATCATATCAAATACATATCAAATTTATATTAAAGATAGAATGAATTATATATTCATCTATTTTATTAAGAAGTAGTTGGATTTTTTTACTTTTATTTACTTTTCCTCTCTATATACATCAAATATATTAGTTAATATAGATATTGTAGTATCCCAAACTAGGAAATACAATGAATACCAAAAGCATGCACTAAGATACATCAAGAAAATACAACCGTGCAAGCATAGTTTTACACAAGTAGAAATAGATCAATAAAACATAGAATAGTAGCAACAAATCTGAGCCATTTTATTAAAATTTCTCTGGAGTTGAGTACAATAGAGTAGGATGACAGATCTTGGGCTCGCTAATGAAACATGATATTCCCGGGTGAATATCTAAGCAAAACTCCCACTGAAATGACTCAATCTGTCCTAATAGACTACACAAAAAAAATTGTTGGCGCCGTTGGAGGTGAACTGTGATTTATGCCATCAAAATTACTCCAAAAATTCTATAAAATTAACTAGAGGCTTCTCTCACCCAAATCTACCGAACCCAGAAAATGCTTGGGCTAATTCTAGTGCCCTAGAAAGCCCCAAAATGTGCAAATTATCCAAAAAATAATGTTGTTGTTGCCAGAGGAAAATTACAAAATGAACCCTCAAAACTACTCCAAAATTTCTGAAAAATTAGAGAGGCTCCTCACACCCCCAGAAATAAAACCCATAAATCGTTTGAGCTAATTCCAACTGATCTAGAATTCTAAAGTAATGTGAAAATCCCAGCTAAACCAACAATTCTCCATGCTATAAGAATGAGGATTTTAGACTCGAATATCAACCAAAAAATTCTAAAATTTTAGCCACAGATTCTTCTCACAAAACCCAAAAAAAAACTAGAAAATTCTTGGGTTGAATCCATTGGTCACTGAAACCCCAAAATCTGTGTGTAGCCCTTCACATTCTACCAGTGAGTTACAGGAACCGAACTACTAAAACAATGTAGAATTTCCTTGAAAGGAAACTCCTCCAAATCCCTACAAAACTCCTTCCTGAAACTTTCGACCAAAATCAACTCCAATACCCGACAAAATACTACTTTCTCAACCCCTGCAAAATAGTTGGAAATCCAACCCACAATAGTTGATCCTCCAATGAGAAACTCGAATTGCCTCTATGCCCAAAGAGTGGCAAACTGAGTGAATACCTGAAATAAAGCTCTGTGGAAACCCTGAATTGGACTCCCTAAATTACCTCACGAGGGAGATACTCAAAGTTCTCTGAAATGAGTGTGGGAATTCCACTTGGAAATTCCTTGTGCTAAATAAAACTGGTTGACTTGGCTAAACAACTCAAACAAACTCTCCAATTCAGAAATGAAATGCCAAAATAGAATGATCAAAATGAGGCTCTAGCCTTACTTTTATTGTTGCTCTCTCTTCCTCATACCATGGTTCGATTTCTCTCACACTATGCTTTGATAACATGGTTTGATTCTTCCCATGGTTCGATTTCCCTTTTTGGTAACCTCCACAACTTATGTTCACTTTAATTTTTCTTCTTTTCCTAAGTCCCAACCATTGCCTTTTCTCCAAAATTTATTTAATATCTCCACAACTTATTTCTCCTAATTTTATTTATCTAAAAAAAAAAATTATTTGCCAAAATTGTAAAATTGAGAATATCCCTTAGCAAAATTATTAACTGGGGACATTACAAATATTCAAAATTTTTATTTAAAACTTATTTTTAAATATTTTAAAAATAAAAGAATTACACACATATTCAATTTTTAAATAACACGTAAAACTTTCCGTGAGTGTTAAAGGAACATGCACATCTCCTTCATTTGAGTTGTAATATGAAAAGTAAATAAAATGAACAAAATAAAAAAAAATAATAATATTTTTATTTGAACTAATCAAATATATATATATATATTATATATATATATTATATATTATAATTATATATATATATATATTATAAATATTTATATTCCCATGGAAAAAGTCGTAATTTCTATTAATATATAAGAAATTACATTTTGTAGATGCCAAGGCATATTTATAAGGAGGCAAGATTGCCTGTCAAGATACATGAAACTGTCCAAAAATAACTTAACTGCTAATCACTATTGCTCCTCACATGGAGCTAGCCATCAACCAATTTGCATCAAAACTTTCCTCAGCATGGAGGAGGAATAAAACCAAAATTGTATCGTCTCTACGCAGAGAGAGGTGTACTATGTGCCAAGTCCAAAACTGTAATATTCACAATTGTAGAAGATAGATATAGAAAATAAAAACATATTATCTACAATGTTATCAGTAAATGTTGGGCTTATAGCCCAATCTGTCCATGATCAACAAAAGGTCTGTGGTAGTATTGATGGTGGGTACCATCAATTTCCTCCTGGATTAGCCACTCATCGTCCTATAGATGCGTTGCCTCTTTTGATAGTTGATCAGCCTCCGAATTATGTTCCCTATAAATATGTCGAAAGACAAATGAGTCAATAGAGGATATCAATCTTTGAGCTTCTCCAAGTATGTGCCTCAATGTATATGCATTACAATGCGATGTATTGTTGAGCCAGTCACACACAATTTTTGAATCACCAAATAACTGAAGATGTCTGCAATGATGTTCTAAGGCGAAATATATGAGGTGTTTTGTTGTACAAAGCTCGGAAAAATTGTTGGTACCCTGCCCAGGTTGATATGGAATTTGAATTTGTGAGAGGCATTCAGGTGAAGTATGGCTCCTCCTCCACATCCTGCCCCCTCAGCAAAACCATCAAAATATAACCAAGGTTTAGTATAGTCTATGATTTTAGGAATGATGGTGCGTGGAGGGGCAGAATTGTCATCCTCAGGAAGAAGGTCATAATTAGCGATGGTATGGTGCAGTATAGTAGGCCAGTGGGGATCTTTGAGATTGAAAATGGAGTGGTTTCTAGTGATCCAAATAGCCCAACATGCTAGAAGAGGCAGGTTCCTGGCTTTGCCCCTGTGGTCATAGCACCAAGATTTCCAAGCTTCTTCAATGTTGTTGCCTTTCCAGGGATTGAGGGAAGTATAATGAGCAGAGATACAATTCCAAAATTCTCTGGAGGAAGGGCAGCTAAGGAATAGGTGTTCTATGTTCTCTTTATCGAGTCAACAAAGATGGCACCGAAAAGGTCCGTGAAAGGATCTTTTCATCAGATTGGCACCAGTAGGGATCTTGTCAAACAGAATGTTCCATAGTAAAATGCGGGTGTGAGGGGCAGCCTTGAGCTTCCAAAAGGATTTCCAGTTCAGGTCAATGGACTGCGGTTTATGTGGATCCATGAGTCTGATGTATCCTTCTTTGGGGGAGTACAAGCCGTTCTTTGCAAATGCCTAGATAACCTCATCTGGTTCCTCAATCAGGCGTATATGTGCCTGAGCAAGGGCTTCAATGTAATGTTGCCATTCAAGTCGTCAGCGCTCAGGGATATCCAAGTCAAGAGCTGATTTCCATGCCTGTTGTAGAAATGTGGAATTGATCCAGTCTCCGATATGCTTAATGTAAATGATGCCTCTATTGTTCAAGTATCTTACTAGATCAGCTGACAATCTGTGAGCATTACCACATCCCACCCATGGATCAATGCCTATATGAACTACATTCCCTTCATTAATTCTCCAAGTGATACCTTGTCACAATAGGGGTAATGCATTCATCATCGCCTTCCAAATGTTGGAGATGTTGTTGTTCGAATGATGTGTCTGTTTGAACCAATCCATCAAGTTCATGGGCCAAATATATTTTGCTTGAGCAACCCGAGTCCAGAGACTGTTGGAGGTGATGAGTTGCCAGCCTAATTTTGCAGCCAGTGCTTTGGAGAACAGATCAAGCCTTTTTATGCCCCATCCTCCCCATCGTTTGGGCAATGCAATCCTGTCCCATTTGACCCATGCAAAGATATTCCCTGGTTGGTTACCCTTCCATAAAAATCTGCAGCATATCCTTTGAAGTTTGCTCAAGATTCCTTTCGGTATCCATGCTAGGGTCATCTAGAACACAGGTGTGGCTTCAATAACTGCCTTTATGAGTATTAATCTACCAGCCCAGGAGAGATATTTATGGTACCAGATCTGTAAACATTTTTCCACTTTTGCAATAAGCCATGACCAATCTGCAATCCTGTATCCAATGGGCTTCAGCCGGAAGCCCGGGTATTTGAGCCCATCTTCCAAATTGAGGGCAGAGAAGGGAAAGCGCTGAGTAGAATAAATGGTCTCGTGCTGGGAGCATCCAAATATGGTAATAGTGGATTTGCCTTCATTTACAATCATCCCTGTAGCCTGTTGAAAGAGCTTGAAGATATTTTGTAGAACGGTGGAATCTCCTAAGCTGCCATTTAAGAAGATCGGGACATCATCAACAAACAAAAGATGAGTCAAGTAAAGGTTGTCCAAGATCTTGATTTCAACCAACTAATTTCTGTCGTGGGCAGCGATGCTGGATCTGCTTAATCCTTCCATAATCAATAAAAATAGTAGAGGGGAGAGAGGGCATCCCTGCCTGAGCCCTCTCTCAGATAAGAAAAAAGGAGTAGCTTCCCCATTTAGTAAAACACTGTAAGTTACATCCTTTATACATCTCATGATCCATTTAATGTATTCGAAAGGGAACCCCAAATGAGTCAATAATAATCTAATATATAGCCAATTTTCTCTATCAAAGGCCTTCGAGAGATCCACCTTCAAGATCATGCCCTTCTGTTTCTTCGTTTGTAAAGTGTGAAGGAGTTCCTGAGCCATGGCGATCGCCTCATGAATCTGTCAATGTTGTAGAAACGCAAATTGTTCAGGAGATATATGCTTAGATAGTATTGGCTTCAATCGGTTTGCAATAATCTTCGCTATGATTTTATAGAGGCAGTTACAAAGAGAGATGGGTCTGAAATCATTGAAGGAGGTAGGGGAATCTGACTTTGGTATGAGGGCAATAAAGGTAGATTTAATGGCTGAGGGAATGTTGCCACTTCTTCTGCAGTCCTCCACAATCCCAAGTAAATCATCCCCCAGGATATCAAAAAAAGCAATGTAGAATTCGATAGTCCACCCATCATGTCCAGGACTCTTATCTTTCTTGAACCATTTGATGGTGGCTTCAAGCTCCTCCTTTGTCACTTCCATCATCAGATTCTCTGAATCCTCCTGTTGAACAAATCTAGGGAAAAGTTCAGCCACCCACATTATTTCCAACATTTTAACTTCTCTAGGCGCCTTGTAGATGGATTTGAAGTGCTCATTGGCTAATCTAGCCAGGCCCTGCTGCGCTGTTACCAATTGACCTTGTTCATTTTGTAGCTCCGAGATAGTATTGATGGATTTCCTGCCATTTGCAAATTTATGATAAAACTTTGTATTGTTGTCGCCTTCAACAAGCCATATTGCCCTGATTCTCAGGCACCAACTCTCCTCTCTTTCCTTCAGGATATGGGTACGTTTTGAGACAAGGGAAGTGTAAGCTTCTTTGTCTGCCTGTGATAGAAAGGTACCGTTTGATGCACCTTCAAATATAGCTATGGCCCTTTCTGCTTCCTTCAACGTGTTATCATCTCTTATCCGCTTCTGATGTGCCCAGTCTCTAGAGATCCTCTTGAGGTTCGTCAGCTTCCTGATGAAGCCAGCAGTATGATCCTCCCGATCCAAGATAGGATTGGATCTCCAATATTCCATCACCAATTGTAGGTATGAGGGATCCTTGAGCCAGGAGACATTGAATTTGAAGGGCCTTTTAATCCTCTGATTGTTATCTGTAAGTTCCAAAAATATAGGCCAATGATCCGATATACCTCCAAAGCCAACCCATTGCCTAATATGAGGATGAGGGGTTAAGAAGGCTTCTTTGATGAGAAATTTGTCTAGCCTTCTAGCAAGACTGTGATCGCCGCTTCTGTTATTGGTCCAGGTATACTGGATTCTGACAGGAGGAATGTCTACCCACTGATGCTCTTCAAGTAAGGTGGAGATCATGTCGGAAATGCTGTCCACCTGGGCCGAGTGACCCCAGGATTCGCAATATCCCAACGAAAAGTTCAAATCTTCACCCAGGATGATATTATCTGCCTGTAAAAGTTCAGAGTCGAGAAAGTTCCTCCAGAATGTTTCTCTATCCAGACAAGGTCCATATACATTAATGATACAAATATCAAATCCGATTGAGTGGGCGAATACGTCTATACCCAAGAAACCTCTGCCTCCCCATGCATTCCTAAGCTCCATAGACTTATTACAAAAACCAATCGCAATACCTCCCGATCTCCCGGATGCATACAATGCAAGGAAGGTCCAATTTGGCTTCCATGAGTTGAGGGTAGGTATGAGTGATGTCGCCGAGCAGAGAGTTTCTTGTAAGAAAATGAAATGTAATTCAGACGAAGTGAGCAGTCTTCTGAGGGCTAGTTTTTTTGTGGGGATAGCGACCCCTCGACAGTTGAAGGATAAGAATTTCATGGAGGGTGAGACTGAGGGTCATCCCGCCCTATCGATGGTTTGTTGTCGCCCTAGGGAAACTTCTTCATCCGCAGTGTGTCTGGCTTTGGAGAGCTGTGAGGGGCGTCCCCTAGATGATTTTAGGGTGGCCGGGAGACAGATAGGGTCTAAGCCAATAGCATCTGAACCCTTGTCTTTTGTTCTGGAACAGAGTGGGTACTAGGGGGTGATAGGGGGAGAGTGGGGAGGGATAGTGGAGATGGAGGATGAAATCAAGGAGGGGATGCAAGGGGATGGATAGTGGGAGGGTAGGGGGAGGGAGCAAAGGAGGGAAGGGGGCGGGGGGGATAAAACCCAAGGATCTCAGGAGAGTCGAGGAGGCCGAGAGAGGAAAGGGGGGGGGGAGGTACCCATGAATGAAAGAGATGCAATAACATTAGATAATCCAGATACAGAAGGAGAGGCAGGGAATAACATACCCGCAGTCGAGGAGATCTCCTTTACTGAGCCGGAGGGGGTTGAACGAGGCGGTGAGGAAGGGATGGAGTCCGCTGGTCTCTTGTCCGGTGCCGCTTTGCCAGGGGATCTCCAAGGAACCTCTACAATCTCAGGTGCAGAGTCTTCCTTACGCTGAGAGGGGCTGCCTTCCGTCTGCTCGTTCTCTATATTCAGCTCACTGCTCCTATTCTTATGCAGGAGAGGGCAATCCTTGTACAAGTGCCTAACTTTGTGGCATCTGCGGCAACGATACAGGATGCCCTCGTAGTCAATAATCTGCTTGCGGGATGTGGCCCTCCATTGAATAGTAATGTATTCCTGAAGCCCTCCTCTGGTGTCAAGATTGACTAGGATGCGGGCATAAGCCATCATACCCGTGAGAAAGTAGGACTTGTCATACTCCATGTAAGTGCCTAAAGCGTTGCCTATCCTTCTGAAGATGTCTTCTGACCAGTATTGTAATGGGAGTCCCAAAAGCCAAATCCATACCGGCCCTATACCAATCTTTTCCGTCTCAGTGTCAAAGAGTGGCGTCCAACGTTTCAGAAGCACCAGAGCATGTTCAAAATGCCAGTATGAAGATAACACCCAATTAGTGTGGTCGGCATGAGTGAATCTCAGTGCGAACCATCCCCTCACAAACGTCTGCACGAATGGAATGTCAACCAGATGGTGACCCCAAACCTCTACTATCCAGGCCTTCAGACGGGCGGTCGAGTAGTTTCGACCCCTGATATAGTCGACTAAGACTCTATCAGCAAATTCCATAGTATCACCCCACTGAATGTCTTCTTCTAGTCTCAGGAAAATGTCGTCACCCTTTGATTTGAAACACTTGTATTTCTTCTTGGTCCCTTGAGGGGGTGGCGGATGCGGTACCCGGCTTGGGGGAGGGTCCGATGACTCAAGAGGAGGGCGAGGATTAGATGAGGAGGAGGGGAGACCATCAGCCGAATAAGGAGGGTTACCGGCCAGAGGAGGGACGACTGAAAAACAACCAGAAGGGGGAGCAAAGGAGGTCTGCAGGTTTAAATCATCCGTACCCCCGATCACTGGCAGAAGAATCCAGGAAAGAGAGCCAGAGGTAATAGGATCTAAACCAGGGTTAGGGTTTAGGCAAGCAGAGGCGAAACCAAGGGATGATGGGGAGGCCAGAGGAGTAGTTAACGCAGGCCAAGATGGGGGGTCGTCCGGCAGGACCACAGGAAGAGACCGGGAGGGTTCAACCAAAGAAAAATCGGAGCTGTACAGGCCAGCCAACGTGGAGTAAGAGGAACGCCAAATGAAAACCCCCTCCAGCGGGTCTTTGGAATAGTCAACAACATCTATGTCCTCCATGTTGACAGCTGCGCCTTGGAACGGATAAAAACCCCCCGTAAATGCAGGTAAAAAACAGTGAAATTACCAGCAGGAAACCCTATCCGATCAGCCAAGAGCAGGTGCAGATTGCGGAGATAGTTTGACGGTAATTAAACAGCAGGAACCCTCCCGAAATACACGAAACAGGTTAATCCCTCCGGTGGAGAATGACCGCAGCAGTGTGGGGTGATGGGTAGGCAGTCGAAAGCGACCGAGAAGGTTCAGACCGTCCGTGAGTATCTGCAGGTGGAATAAACCCTAACCGTATCCTCCTCGCATAGGCTCCATCTCCTTCAGTATTACCAACTAATTTACATCTTTCGTTATAACCA